>JAODAL010041760.1:0-35548 GCA_025379985.1 Phyllomedusa bahiana | reverse complement strand
CTTTTTGCCGGAACCCCCCCTTTGTTAGTCAGGTAGTGCCCCCTTTAGTAGTCAGGTAGTTGCCCCCTTTAGTAGCCAGGAAGTTGCCCCCCTTTGGTAGCCAGGTAGTGCCCCCCTTTAGTAGTCAGGTAGTTGCCCCCTTTAGTAGTCAGGTAGTTGCCCCCTTTAGTAGCCAGGTAGTTGCCCCCTTATTGTAGCCAGGTAGTTGCCCCCTTATTGTAGCCAGGTAGTTGTCCCCTTTGTAGTCAGGTAGTTGCCCCCTTATTGTAGCCAGGTAGAGCCCCCCTATAGCTAATAAAAATAAAATAATAAAAGTCACTTACCTCACCAGGCTCCCTGCAGCTCCGGACAGCTCCTGACGATCTCCTCAGCGTCGCAGGGGGAGTGAGTGCAGCCCGCGTCACTCCCCCTGCGACGATGATCTGTATGTACAGCGCTCACCGGCGTTGTACATACAGGGGGAGGAGGGAGGAGGGGAACGATCCCTCCTGCCTCCTCCCTGCACAGTGAGACGCGCCGGGCGGGTTAGCGGTCGCTGCGGCCGTTCACCCGCCTGTAGCAGCGGCGCCAGAGTAGCGCACCAGCGCTACTCTGGCGCCGCGGCAGGAGGAATGCCAACTCTGCCGGAGGGCGGGGGGGACTCCAATTAGCAGGACCCCCCCGCCAAAAGCGGGAGAGTTGGCATGTATGCCTATAACCCACCTGAAATATTGCCCCCTCCCTCCATTTCATGATGAAAATAATGTAATACATTAAAATTTGCTTTATTTGTCCCTATTACTATTCCCTTAAATAAATAATCCACAAGTAAAAGTGGAACATAAAAACATGTAAACACCCTCAACCCCCCTGAAATGAATGATATTGTCTACTACAAGTCCTAAAATGAAGGATCTTACCCACTGCAGCCACACAGTGATATCACACATTGAACCCATTACAATTAATGATATCACACACCGTACCCCCTGAACACACTGTACCCCCTGAAATTAGATTATACGCTGTACCCCTGAAATTTATTATAGTACACACTGTACCCCCTGAAATTTATTATATTATACACTGTGCCCCTTAAAATACATGATATCACACACTGTAACCCCTGAAATTAATGATATCACACATCGTACCCCCTGAAATTAATTATGTTACACACTGTTCCCCCTGGAATTAATTATAGTACACATTGTACTCCTCAAACTAATGACTAATTACAGTGGTTCCTTGGTATAAGTCCGTTTCAGATCCCTGAATTTATAGCAAACAAACCTTTCCCATAAGAAATAAAGAGAAAATAATTAAAATAATTAATCTGTTCTTTAAATAATAAGAATATGATTTTTTTTATAACACTTCTTATTAGAAATGCAGTGAGTGAAATATATAGTGTACATACATGAAAACTTACCAGATTTATGTATCTCTTTTCTTCTGTCAAGTCCGTACTTGGACCTGGTTGAGGATCATCAGGTATGACCTTTTTCTAAAAATCTGTCCAAAGAACTTTGCTTCTGCCTTCTCCTCAGGATGTTTCAGAAATGTGACATTGTTTGGTAATTCCAGATAATACTGTTACAGCTTCTTTCAACTTTGTTGGGATGGTACTTTACGTTTTTGACATGCATCCATTTGGCAAGGATTTCCTTAACTGATGAAGTAGGGGTTTCCTCAGCCTCCTGCTCCTCAGGTCCAGGTCACACACCCTCGAGTTATATTCTAGACAAATAGTTAATACCAATCCAAATTTTCCACATCCAAACAGGATGTATACCAAGTTGGACTTATTCTAAAGCGGACTTATATGGAGGTACCACTGTATATTAAACACTGTACTCCCAGAAATTAATTATGCTACATGCTGCACCCCCAGAAATAAATATCAGACACTGTACTCTCCGAAATTAATTATATCAGATACTGTATTGCAGAAATTATATTACAAACAGTCCACCAGAAATAAGTTAGATTACGCGTTGGGCCCCCAAAATGAATTATAACATACATTGTGTAACGACTGGGAGTAGTGGATCCACTGGGCCACCGCAGGCGATGGTACGGGCCACACCATGGAGCGGAGTCTAAGTGGGTCCCGGTTTTCACCAGAGCCCGCCGCAAAGCCGGATGGACTTGCTGCGGTGAGATTCCACCAGGTCGCTACCCCTGATGTGACTTGCCTGCGGCAGGAGCCGAGGTGCAACGAGGTACAGAATCGGCAGACGAACTCGTAGTCAGGGACAGGCCAGAAGGTTAGGGCAGGCAGCGAAGGTTCGTGGTCGATGGACGTGCGCAAACGGGACTGGTACACGGAGAAAGCTAACCGGAATTCTAGAAAGCTTCCTCGCATAGGTACAGGCACTATGCACTCGGCAAGGGTATGCTGAAGGTGGAGCCAATATATAGGGTCAACGGCCGGCAATCACCAATTACCGGCGCACTGGCCCTTTAAATCTTAAAGAGCCAGCGCGCGCGCGCCCTAGGAGACGGGGACGCGCGTGCCTGGCAGCCGACGGACGCAAGGAAGCAGGAGCGCGGTGCGGTAAGTGGCTGCGCTCAGGGGAGCGAGAGCGCCCTGGTATTCGGACCACGGCGCCACTCGTTCCCAACGCACAGGGACTGGTGGGGGCACGGGTTCACCCGCAGCCCGTCCTGTAGGCTGTGGCGCGACCCGTGACACATTGTTACCCAGAAATAATTTATTTTGTGCATTGTGCCCCCAAAATTATTAAGATTTTTTCAACATTGTATCCCTGAATGATACTACACATTGTACTTGCATAAAATAATTATATTATATTTCTTACTCTCAAAAATAAATTATATTACACATTCTGGCCCCTGAAATTAATTAAAATGCACACCACTACAAGGATTCTAAGTGGTGTAGGACAGTGATGGGGTTATCGTATGGATCCTTTGTGGAGAGCAGTGGAAGAGTTAATTCCGCATAGTTAGTGGTCTACGGCATTAAGGGGGTTATATAAGGATCCTTGGTTGTCTAGAGTAAGGAAGGGGTAATCGTAAGTATTCATTATGGGATAGGGAAGTGAAAGGGTATCCATAGTGGTCCAGGGAAGAGAACAGGTAAGGCTCATTGATGGTTTAGAGCAGTAAGGGGGTGATTGTAAGGATCTATTGTGGTACATGTGTTGAAAGGGTTAATGTAAGAGGTTAAAAATTAAAGTGCAGCTATAACAGTACAACTGCACAAATCTCTCTTTGATCAGGTAGCAGGATACAGGATCGCCCTTCCTGATATTTAGCAGAGAAGAGAAGAACACTGATTGGCTTCCCCAGGTTTGATGATGTAACTATCCAAATATGGATTGTCCATATGTGGTATCAGTCCATATACGGACATCAGAACTTCTCGTAGGGAAGCCAATCAGTGTTCTTTTTGTCTATGATCAGGCACAGCAATTCAGCAACAAACATTACTGCTTGTGGCAGGTGATCCACTGACTGCCTGGCCCACTGGCAATCTGCCTGGCTGGACAGGTTACAAGTCTGAGCCTGATGATGATCTGACTTCCAGGAGCTCAAACAAAAATAAAGTGGTGGAGCGCTAGCGTCCCATTCTAAGTTTCCCTGCACAGAGACTCTTCCAGCCACCTGGTTGTACCGGGAACTGCAGCTGTCACTATTTATTTGAACTAACTGGGTGCCACTGTGCACAGGGGATTATTCCCCTGTTATACTAAACATTGGTGGGAGTCCAAAATGTCATAACTTCATCAATCAGAAAGTAGTCATACACTACTACCAAAAATGTAGGGATATTTGACCTTTGTATGTAATTTCTGGAGGATTTTTTTTTTAAATGCACAAAATGAGACCATCTCTTAATTTCAGAATGCATATGTCCAACTGTTCAATATTTCAGTACTTTTTGCACAACTTGCTGCTCTCTAACAAGGATAGTAGGTATGGGTTGTTTGTTTATCAGTGTTCTTGCACTTGTGCAATTTCCCTTGAGTTGTATTGTGGCTTTTTGCATTGGAGTGAATTGGTACCTGTCTAGTGTGCAGTTTTTTTGCTGAGCACAGCCTCCCCCCTTCCCCAGTTAATGGGTGTGTGAGCAATTGTTCATTATTGAAAAAAAATTCTCCCTGGTAGCATTGGGGCTTATATTGCCTCTTACTGGGAATAGTTTTGAGCTGTGAGTATGGCCTTGTGTTTGTGGTTTTAGGTAAATAATGAATTACTGAAAATGACCAGCTTTCTATAAAACTTAACTTTTAATAAATACTCATAAAAAGATTTACTGGATAAACTGATTTTTTCACTTTCAACTGAAACAATTACATGTAGGGTGAAACACCATCAAGGCCACTTATCTCTAGAGACATCAATTACAAAGTTGGTGATAGAAGTTATATGTATATAGATTGCTTTATACTCTCCACTTCTTCCAATTTTCACGTTGGGTGTCCTCCTTTTTCAGAGCCATCTATCCTATTGCTGGGGTCTTTAGGGATTTCTACAATGGTCCTGCTGTGTGTTAAGGGCTATTAAAGTAGTTTCCTCATAGGTACCTCAAAGTCATATAGCTCAGGTACCTAAGAGTGGTACAATTCATCTTAGTATTCCCTGAATAATCCATGAACAGGATACCCTACACGAGATGGGTGACTCCAAAAACTGTTGCCTACTAAATACCCTGGGCTATCACTGACGTAGTGTGGTATATATAATGGGGAAATCCATAGGTAAATAACAATAAACCCTAAGGAACTATTTATTTTCCTCTTACCCTTTATTGCCCATATGTGTTCGTCCTAAAATGAGGACTCTTCAGTGGGCTATATTTTTAGGGGTACAAGGTTTACTAAATCCCACCCCTTCATAAATTTTATTCAATGGTTCGTGAGACAGCTATAACAAGTCTAATCCTATGGGTGTCTGTTCTCCCGCTTTCTAAAGGGTTAGCGGTGTTGTCTGGTGTATAAATCAATTGGAACACATACATAATGTGTATTCCATGAGAAATTGTAAAAGTGTGTAGATATACTCTTGTTGAGGGAGTAGGGACGTATATTGCATTATACAAGGATGCACTTCAATAACTTTTAATGAAAATTTATTAAAAGTTAAGTTTTATAGAAGGGCAATCATTTTCAGTGATTTTGTAAGGGAGCAGTCAGGGGAGCACAAACAGACACAGACAGTGTGAGGCCCTGACACTGGTCCCAACCCCTGTCCCTGCCTTTTGGGGAACCCGACTCCTTAATAGGCCGGCCCCAACCAGAAGTCTGATGGCTGCACTAATCAAGGTGCAACACAGACAAGGACAAACAAACACTGAACAAATACTCGTAGTCGGGCGGTCCAAAGACGGTAACAGAACTGGCAGTGAAGTACAAAAACGTGAAGCAAGGGATAAACAGAGTCCAAGCAAAAGGTCAAGTAACAGCCGGGAGACGCGGTATAGATACAGGAGGCAGAAGAATAGTCAGGAGCGCAGCCAAAGGTCAGGTAACAATTAGGAGCAAAGAAGAAAAGGGCTAGCTACAGGCAACCAAACAGACCAGTATAACAGGCAAGGAGAAGAGACAGGAGAGCCCTTAAATACCCTCCAGAAGAACTAAGGACAAAGGCAATAGGAGGAAGAAACGGAAGACCAGATAGGAAGGTAGAGCTGTCAATCACCCAGGAGCAAGGAGCCAGGTTAACCCGTGGAGTGCTGGAAGATTCCTGGCCCGGGTGTCGGCCAGGAATCAATCAAGATAGCAGGGAAGAAAACCCAGTTCACACTAGAAAACGCAAATGTAGACAATATGTCAGAAACCATGGCTTATGTCGCAACGGCCGTGGCCGGTGACCAGAACGCAAAGCTGGGGTTGTTTCTGGCATGATCATGACAGTACCCCCCCTTTCTGAGGGGCCACCGAACCCTCAACAGGCCCTCTAGGTTTAGCAGAATGGACTTGAACACTTTCCTTTTCCAGCTTGGGGGCATGTTTTGCAGATGAGACTCGGAGACGGACATATTTTGGTCTGGTTCGGCGGTTTTTACTAGGTTTTTTCATTTTTAGTTGGGCGTTTTTTAGAGTCTTATGACTCCTAGCCCAGACTGGGCACAGTCGATTAAGGGCGGTTTCTATTTTAGTTTCACAACCTGTAGTGGCGGAATACGTGAGGTGGGAACCATCGTCACAGCAAAAGCGGGCCAGCTTGAGAGGAGCAGAACTTTGTGAGCTGTTAGTTGAGGACACTAAATCTGAAGTCAAGGTGGTGACAACTACTCCTGGAGAAAGAATATTTTCGGGTTTCTCAATAGACAGATGCATAGATTCTCGTTCCGTGGCAGACAAGTTGAATTTTGCCCCCGGAGTGAGGTCAATGGTGCAATCATCAGGCTGGCGAGGAGGCAGATGTTCCCCAATGTCTCCATCAAAGACGCTAGACTTACATTCTGAAATATCATGAGTATTAATTACCGCACACACCAAGGGATACACTATCTTCGAATGAGCACCACAGGAGTCACCCCATTTTATCAACTCGGTGGTTCTCCAGTCGAACACTGGATTATGGAGGCGGAGCCAGGGCAACCCAAGAATAATATCTGCAGAGAGTTTCTCCATGACAAAAAATGAAAGTTTTTCAGTATGCGAACTCCCAACATTCAAAGTAACCTCAGTAGTACGAAATTTTATTCTTCTTCCGGTTAGGGAGGTAGAATCTACACCTGAAACAATAAAGGGAGAACACAAAGGAACAAGTTCCAAACCCAAGGCTTTAGCAACAGCCATACTGATGAAATTAGCAGCAGCACCCGAGTCAATCATGGCACGACAAGCAAAAGTCTTGGAACTAGAAACCAAGGTTACGGGCAAAACAAACTTGTTATTTGAGTTAGGAGGTACCTGTACATCCGAGTTACCTTCCTGGAAATCGCGCAGACGTTCGGTGTTTCCTTGGGGTGACTTAGGCCTAATAGGACAGTCTCTCAGGAAATGGTCAGGCTTCCCACAATAAAGGCACAAGGCATTCTCCAACCGATGTCTCCTCCTGGTGGCAGCAGTGGTAAAACCCAACACCATGGGTTCTTCTCCAGAAGAATGAGAGGGAGATGGGAGAGAAGAACTCTCAAAGAAGGTAGAAGGAGGTTTTACAGGAAAGCCTGACTTGAGCTGAACAGCCAAACCCCCTTGCTTTTCCCTGCGTCTCTCCCTTAGTCTTCTGTCAATTGTCACAGCTAAAGTCATAAAGTCATTGAGGGACTCGGGGATTGGATGGCTGACCATGGCATCCTTTACAGCATCTGACAGCCCTGGCCTGAAAAGGGTCTTCAGAGGTTGGTCTGAACACCCAGTCAACGTACACCATTGGCGGAACTCGGAACAGTAGTCTTCGGCTGAGTGGTGGCCCTGCTGAATAGATAGCAAATGGGTCTCTGCCCATGCCACACGGTTGGGATTATCATAAACCTGTCCTAAAGCCAGAAAAAATCTGTCCACTGATCTCCACTCAGGGGCTTCAGGGGGCATAGCTAATGCCCAATCTTGAGGTGGGCCCTGGAGGAGAGACACAACAACTGCTACCCTTTCAGCCTCAGTGGGAAAATAGTTGAATCGAAAAAATAGATTACAAGATTCCCTGAAGGTTCGGAACCTGTCAGGATTTCCGTCAAAGCGATCAGGTAGAAGCATCTTAGATTTATGACGTATGCTAGGATCCACAAAAACAGGGGCAGGTAGGGACACAGACGGGGCGGCAAGTCCGGGTACCGGGTTAGTTATGGCATCCAGACGCTGTGAGACTTGATTAATGAGCCCCGCCATGCCCTGAAGCTGAGTTGTCAACTCGTCCAAGCGGTCAGTGACTGACAAGTCGGTACTCATATTGAACCGCGGGAAGAGTTGACTGGAGTATCGGCCTGTTATAATGTATGGGACCAGTCAGGGAAGCACAAACAGACACAGACAGTGTGAGGCCCTGACACTGGTCCCAACCCCTGTCCCTGCCTGTTGGGGAACCCGACTCCTTAATAGGCCGGCCCCAACCAGAAGGCTGATGGCTGTACTAATCAAGGTGTAACACAGACCAGGACAAACAAACAGAACAAATACATGTAGATGGGCGGTCCAAAGTCAGTAACAGAACTGGCAGTGAAGTACAAAAACGTGAGGCAAGGGATAAACAGAGTCCAAGCAAAAGGTCAGGTAACAGCCGGGAGACGCGGTACAGATACAGGAGGCAGAAGAATAGTCAGGAGCGAAGCCAAAGGTCAGGTAACAATAAGGAGCAAAGAAGAATAGGGTTAGCTACAGGTCTAACAGGCAAGGAGAAGAGGCAGAAGAGCCCTTAAATACCTTCCAGGAGAACGAAGGACAAAGGCAATAGGAGGAAGAAACGGAAGACCCGATAGGAAGGTAGAGCTGTCAATCACCCAGGAGCAAGGAGCCAGGTTAACCCGTGGAGTGCTGGAAGATTCCTGGCCCGGGTGTCGGCCAGGAATCAATCGAGATAGCAGGGAAGAAAACCCAGTTCACACTAGAAAACGCAAATGTAGACACTATGTCAGAAACCATGGCTTATGTCGCAACGGCTGTGGCCGGTGACCAGAACTCAAAGCTGGGGTTCTTTCTGGCATGATCATGACATATTTATTTAGAATTTTTGTACCTTTCCTCAATTTTGTGAATTTGGTTATTTTTTTAGGTACATAGAGCTACATGTATGAAATTTGGCATTTAAACAACAAATTTCATGCGCATAATATTAGTATAGAATGAGCCTGATTTATGACCCGCTGAGGTTCATAAATCAGGCGCATTATAGCGCTTGTACAACATTTCTGGCTCAAGTATACCACTTTGAAAGTGGTATACCTGTTCCAGCAGTAATGTGCCTAGAAGTGCCATAGCGAAACTATAAATCTATAGCTTCATACGGTTCTAGTGTGCCCCACCTGCCGCAGGCCCCCCATAATCAGGTGCATTACAAAGTGCCGCTTGCGCTTTGTAATGCGCATGGCATTGGCGTACGGGCCTTTTAAAAATCTAGGGAACGGGGCTGTGCTGGATATTTTCCTGAAAAGATGCCAGATATCTGTACAGCCCCATTCATGCATGTCGCCCATAATGTTCCACTCTTTTTTGTAAATTATATATGAAAATTGCTAGTAATCGCTACAGTAGGGACTTGCTTTACTAAACTACCAACTAATACCTCAAATTTAATATTTTTTCCAGTATGTATTTTTGGCCTGTAATTCTGGGGAGTAGAGGGTGTCAGTATTTAGTGTTTGATACTTGAAATATGCTGAGCAACTAGCCTACTTGAATAGTATATGTGTCATAAATTACCAGCATGGTGTACAACATGTTACTGTGTAACTGGCACCCTTGATAAGCATTATTTATATGTAGTTGAAATACTGGCAATCATCGTCTTGTATGGGCCAGGTAGCATCTACACTGGACAAGGGAACAGTGGTTGTCAGTGCTGTTCAGTGACGAAAGTTGATTCCCTTTGAGAAGAAATTATGGTGGCCAACGATGCTGGAGATGTGAAGGAGAATGCTGTGAATCAACCAGGTCAGGTACCGTTCAGATACCCTTGCCGGTCGTCTAACACACAGACCAGACTGATGTAAATGGTTGTGAGTAGGGATGAGCTATTGTGTCAACAATCATTATCGAGTCGATATCAGATAGTCGATAACAGATTATCGCTGATGACCATTAAAGTCTATGAGAGAGAAACAACACCTTCATTCTTACACCCAAACAAGTGAGGAGAAGCTGGAATTAACATTCACAACAGGAAACTGGATATGTGCTACATCTAAGGCAAGACAATTAGGTTATAAAAGTCACAGAAAAAAATTCATAGGCTAAAATAATTAATTATGTTCAATGGCTAACCAAAAACATGAGGACGGTGTAGCCACAGCGGGTACAGCGGTAGCAGCTGCAAAGGGGACCCTGTCACACAAAACAAGACACCAGTGTTGGAAATGGCACATGGTAACTGGCAGGAGATCCCTATCACTTTTTGCACCAGGGACCAACATATCGTCACATATGTGGTGGCAGCAACAACGTCCCAACCGGTAACGTGGAGGTTCAGCTGGCAGGGCTCTAGGGGGTCCAGTTGGTCAATGAGCTCTGTCTCAAATTCCTGCATTCTACTGTCAATTTGTGTGGGTGGGACAAAATTGCTCACTTTTGATTTGGAACGTGGATCATGGAGGGTGGACACCCAGTAACCTCTGTTCATTTTGATGGCCTTGAAGCATGGCAAATATGCTATTTTCATTAAGACCTTTACTATTTTTTTCTTTTACAGCAGCATAAACCCAAAACCAGCAAAGATGTCCTTGATGGACCCTCAGAATAAAAAGTGCCGGAAGAAACAAGTATTTGAACCAATATTTTAGTGAAATGGACATCGACTATCTCTGTCCTTTAATGCAGCATGAAAAATCCACACATATGCCCTTATGGACCTTCAGAATAAAAAGTGCCGGAAAAAGGTATTATTTGAACCAGTATTTTAGTGAAGTGAACATAGACTATCCATGTCCTGTACCAGAGCATGACCCTCAAACCTGCATGATCCACAGATAAAAAAGAGCCGGAAGAAAGTAGTCTTTGAACCATCATTTTAGTTGAACTGGACATTGACTATCCGTGTCCTGTACCGCAGCATGACCCTCAAACCTGCATGATCCACAGATTAAAATGTGCCGGAAGAAATTAGTCTTTGAACCACCATTTTAGTTGAACTGGACATTGACTATCCGTGTCCTGTACCGCAGCATGACCCTCAAACCTGTATGATCCACAGATTAAAATGTGCCAGAAGAAAGTAGTATTTGAACCACCATTTTAGTTGAACTGGACATCGACTATACCTGTCCTGGACCACAGCATGACCCTCAAACTTGCATGACCCACAGATTAAAATGTGCCAGAAGAAAGTAGTCTTTGAACCACCATTTTAGTTGAACTGGATATTGACTATACCTCTCCTGGACCATAACATGACTCTCAAACCTGCATGACCCACAGATTAAAAAGTGCCGGAAGAATGTAGTCTTTGAAAAACCATTTTAGTCGAACTGGACTATACCTGTCCTGGACCACAGCATGACCCTCAAACCTACATGACCCACAGATTAAAAAGTGCCGGAAGAAAGTAGTCTTTGAACCACCATTTTAGTTGAACTGGACATTGACTATACCTGTCCTGGACCACAGCATGACCCTCAAACCTACATGACCCACAGATTAAAAAGTTCCTGAAAAATTAGTCTTTGAACCACCATTTTAGTTGATCTGGACATTGACTATCCCTGTCCTGGACCACAGCCTGACCCTCAAACCTGCATGACCCACAGATTAAAAAGTGCCGGAAGAAAGTAGTCTTTAAACCACCATTTTAGTCGAACTGGACATTGACTATACCTGTACTGGACCACAACATGACTCTCAAACCTGCATGACCCACAGATTAAAAAGTGCCAGAAGAAAGTAGTCTTTGAACCACCATTTTAATTGAACTGGACATTGACTATGAGAGGTCCTGGACTTTTTCAACGGCGATAAGCGAGGAGTGGTGTTTCCGCTGTCACCACTGATCATGGCTGGTGGAATAATCTCTGCGGACTTGTGCAACCGCCCTCTCCCTTTTTGTGGCGGGACCCGTACTGACACTACCCCATCGTCTTCCTCCTCTTCCAGTGAAGAAGTGCTCGCAAGCAAATTCTGCTGAAAAGACCAGGTTGGATCGGCAATGTCGTCATCATCATCATCATCAGCACAGGTGACTTCCTCGTCCTGACATTCTACATGCTTGAGCTGCGTGCTACAAGCGACAGGCACTGCAACGCATTGCCGACCGCTCGGGATTTGTGGCAACTGACCGGCTTCCTTCTCCTACTCTGATGGCATCAGCAATTGGGCATCAGAGCAGACAAAATCATCCTCCTTGGCCTCTTGATCTTTTGAAATGCCTTCTGACCCCAACCGCATTGTGTCATCAAAGAGGTCTTCAGAAAATGGATTATCCACAGTGGTGGGTACATGAGTTGACATTTGGGCTGCTTTCCCTTCATGTTGGACGGATGCTGACGATGATGATGATGACATTTGTGGATGTGACTGGGAGGACGAGGAGGTAAGACTGCTGGATGCAGGTTGCATTAACCACTGAAGAACAGATTGGCGATGCTGTTTGTTACTGAGATTCACAAGGGCACCAACTCAGGGATGACAGGCCTGACGGTCCTGCAACCGACGATACGCTGGCTTGCGTGTTGTCGCCAGCACTGGAGGGAGCACCTTCTCTCATACCTCTACCTCCATGTCCTACACCACTCTTTGCTCCTTTACCACCTGCAGTTCTCTCCATGTTCAGAAAGATAAGAATGTAAAAAAGGTATGGAAGGGTTTTTGACATTCTCTTATTGAAAGACGGCAAATCACAGCTATTCTTAAATCCCTCTAATTCCCAACAGCCAACTAGGATTAAAAACAGAATATTTTTCTATCAAATATCTGTGAAATGCGGTCTGGTGGAAGAAACGTAAGACAAAATCAACAGTGTTCTTCCTTCAGTCCCAGGGATTTAAAACTGCCCAGTAGGACTAGGAATTGATAATTTTCAACAAACTATCATACAAGTGCACGATTAGCGCCAAACTGAGATGCACTGAGTGAAATAGAAGTTTTAAAAAGTTATATGGATTACATATGGCGGTTTTGCCACCACTGACAACAGTATCCTATAACCAATATGTCCGGGATATATAATATACTAATGCGTCTGTACCAAAAAGGGTTACCACTATCATACAGTTAAACCGACAAAAAAGAAACCCATTTAAAAAAGTGTCCAAATCTTTATTAATAATACATGATCACAATAAATAACACCACAAAAATATACCACCATGTATATATACATACAACAAGAAAAAACCTTTAACCCAGATAAAATAATAAGTATGAACACGGAGATCCAGGGTCACATCCACACAAAAAAGTAATTTGCATACATGAAAAAACACCCGTCTCCTAATGCATAAATAAGAGGAACGACCAACTGGCACCGTCCCAAAAATACCATACCGAGGAGGAGGGGTCCACAATGTAAAATGATGATGAAGCCAGAGGATTGTGACAGCTGGATCTCCGTGTCACCCCGACGCGCGTTTCGCTGAACGCTTTTTCAAGGGGATGGCTCTGAATCAGACAAACAAACTATATATAGCACAAAACCGGAAATGGATGGGCCGGACTATGTTAATTGGATTACCACTCTAATATATCAATATACATAAATTGTTATCACAAACAATCATAAGTAATATAGTATAATGAAAATAATGTACCCCAAATATAAAATTGTGCCATAAAGTCGCGTTCATATAAATATACGGACGCCGTCAAACTGGAACCGGAAACACGTAGTCTAAACAACCATAACACGTGGAACGCATGTTACACTACAAATCCGGAACCGGAAATTCGTCATGTGAAATCACATGACTACCTAGTGGGACGCATCATGCGTTCCACCTCGGAATAACCGGAACCGGAAGCTGGTATACGCGTAGTAGATTATTATTGGTTAACCGGCCGGCCTATGACTACCTAGTGGGACGCATTATTTTTTTCAGGTTTTACATGTATTAGGACCAGCATGCCATGGATGTTGATCTATATATGACACAAAGGACTCACGTTTTTGGACTTTATGGTGATTGTTATCTACTTCGGATTTCAACTATGAAAATAGCTATATGTATTTTTCAACTATTACAAACACCATTTAATACCCCTTTTTTTTTTTCTCATGTTTTATTCACATTTGGTCTACGTTTATTTCATCACGGAATATATTCCATTTGGTTTTTTACACACCAATGGATATTTACACTATTATTACACCAATGTATAAAGATTTTTGAAAAAAAAATTTGAAAAATTATTTTTTTTTTTCTCATTTGGTATTCACATTTATACATTTATTGGGGTGGTTTTTCACTTAAACATTTGCACGATTCACTTTTATATATTCAGAATTTTATATTTATACTAAAATGTATACTCACGATATGTATTTTATTTTTATTTATTTTTTTCTTTACATTATTCATTATATTATAATTTTTCATATATATATAATTTTTTTTCTATTTTTTTCGATTTTTATTTCATTATTCAGGATTTAGAGGGTATACATACGTTAGTGTCCCTTATGGAGGAGGAAGAAATGAGAGAGGGCCAAACAAAATTGAAACTTAAAAGTAGGAGAATGCCCCCGAGTCAGTTAGATACACGTGAGATTGATCTCTTTTTGCAAATAGTCTCTAAAGAACTCCGTAATCTGAGTGAACAGAGGCTACCATTTCATAATAATCTCAGTACAGAGGAACTAGGAGCATTGTCAGCACTGGAACGGGACAAATCTATAATTATTAAACCCTCCGATAAGGGGGGAAATATAGTTATACTAAATCATGACATGTATAAACAGATGTGCAACGATCTTCTCAAGGACAAAAGGCATTATGATATTTTACCCACAGATCCAACAACAAACTTTACTATGGAACTAGAAAAGCTACTTGTGGAAGGTTTAGAGATGGGCCTGATAACACACACAGAATTCAAATTCATGATGCCATCTAATCCCCAAATACCTACATTTTACTCAATCCCAAAGATACATAAGGGCTATACCCCACTAAAAGGTAGACCAATAGTCTCAGGTGTAGGATCAATTACGCAAAATGTAGGGATTTATATAGATAATATCTTACAGGACTTTGTAACTACATTGCCATCTTACATAAGAGATACTTCGGATCTACTGCGCAGACTGGAAGGGATTACAGTCAATAGAGAAGTACTCTTGGGCTCCATAGATGTAGAAAGCCTATATAGTAATATCCCACATGAAATTGGCATTCAAGCAGTTGAATATTTTTTGTCCACAAGAAGTATAGAATTCCAGGCTCATAATGCCTTTGTCATTAGACTACTGGACTTCGTGTTAAGGCATAATTATTTTGTCTTTTGCAACAAGACCTTCCACCAGCTCAGGGGCACCGCAATGGGGAGCCCCTGCGCTCCCGCCTATGCAAATCTGTTCCTGGGCTGGTGGGAGGCCACTTTGGTATCCCAACCAGGAGATGATCAGTGGCCCCCCCAGATTTTATTCTGGGGGAGGTACATTGATGACATCATCATCCTCTGGGAAGGTGCAAGGTGTCACTTTGAGGAGTTCGTTGCACAGCTCAATAAAAACGAAATCGGTATGCATTTCACATTTGAAATGCAAGAGAATCGTTTACCCTTCTTGGATGTCCTTATTATCAAAGATCTGAATGGCAATATCCACACGGATATGTATAGGAAACCCACAGCAACTAACAGCTTGTTGCACTGGGAAAGTTACCATCCATTACCCTGTAGGAGAGGAATACCGAAGGGTCAATTCCTGAGAGTTAAGAGAAACTGCTCCAGAGATGAGGACTTTAGGAGACAGTCAGGTATGTTGAGAGAGAGATTTCTTAATCGAGGATATCCCTCAAGAGTTTTGGAATCAGCCTTAAGGCATGCACAAAAACAAGATAGGACAACATTACTACAGGTCAAATCCCAGGAGGATAAAGATAACAATAAAGCACGTGTAATCGCAACTTTCGATGATAGAAATCTAGAAGTGGTGAATATCCTCAAAAAATATTGGGGAATACTAATGTTGGACCAGGATTTAGAGGGATACCTTCCTCCAACCCCTTTAATAACCTATCGAAGGGGTAGATCTATTAAAGATAGACTGATCCACAGTCACTATACACCGATACCCCCTCAAGGTACTTGGCTTGAAAGGAAACCGATGGGTATGTTCAAATGTGGGCAGAGATGTGTAGCCTGCCCATATATACAACAAACTAAATCCTTCACAAGTGCCTCAAATGGAAAACAATTTTTTATCCGTGATTTTGCCAACTGTAGGACAGAAGGAGTAGTTTACATGTGCATATGCCCCTGCCCACTGAATTATATTGGAAAAACAAAGAGAATATTTAAAAGAAGGGTGGGAGAACATCTGGGGGACATACGAAATAGAAGAGACACGCCAGTAGCCCGACATGTTTGGGAACATCATAATGGAGAATGGGAATCTCTGCGCTTTCTGATCTTAGAGGTTGTGAGACCATCTCCCAGAGGAGGAGAATGGGATAGACGAATTTTGTGTAAAGAGGCCCAGTGGATCTATCGTATGGAATCAGTTCATCCAAAGGGCCTTAATGAGACTTTGCAATTTGGATGTTTTATTGAATAGACTCTGACTTGGGTCTGTTCATTCTGCTCTGCTTTGTTCACACTCTCCACAGAGGACCACTATGGACTCTTTAAACCTGACCGTATTTTATGTATCAGTATCATATCATTACATTTTTTCATTATATTCATTGACTACTTACAGTCTGATAATTTATGTCAGCTGAAGACAATGAATGTCTGTACCCCGAAATTAATTGGCCCTGAACTAACGCCCACGTTATACTTTAGACATCTGTCACATAACAGCCACTCTAAGAAATTTAGAGAATCATAGATAGGGAAGATGCTCCGCTACAATAATGTATATTAAGGCGAATGAGGGAGCGCGCCCGTTGTTGGCTGCTGTACTGTAATTGGTAAGCTGTGCAGATGGACATGTGCGCAATTTAACCTCAGCATAGAGACTGATTCGGGTTCCAGACATGTGCAGTTTGGTTCCCGGCGGCGCCGACCGGAAGTGACGTGTGTTGTCTTTCCGGATAAGAGCGGTGCAGTATGTAGGGTGCCGGAGATTGGTCCCGATTTTGGTCATGCGCACTGTCGCTCCCGGCTGCATTTGCCGGGGATGGAGTGCATTTTCTTCCTGGACATGCGCAGAACGGCGTCTAAAGCGCCGGGCCGCGCAGAGACAGTATGGGACTCTGGACATGCGCAGTGTCGTTCTCGCCGACGTGAACCGGAAATGACATCCTATCCCTTTTTCCGGTCATGCGCAGTACAATATTCGGAACGCCAGGCTAAGTAATGGCAGGGGGATATGCGCACATGTTACACAGAACCCGGCAATAGGTATAAATCAATACATACCAATGCGGAAGTGCTAGGGGCTTGATTGTCATACATCTGAAGGGCCATGCAAGGTATTTAAGGGAAGCAGAGATGAATTACTCTGTATCCCTCTTATCCTGGGTGCCAGCATACCAAAGGAGCTGCGAGGATTATCATTATTATACCTGGCAGCATCCAAGCTAAGTATCACTCTCTTTATCTCATCCATATAGGTGATATATTCGTCATAGATAGATTGTATATGCGTTGTATATAGCGTATTCTTATTTCACAGCGAGAGGAGTTTTGAATCCCCTGATGAACCCTAAATTGCATGGGGGAAACGCGTTGGGATAGCTGGGATTAAAGAATTGTAATACACGTACATAGTGATATTATCTGTCATTAAAGCGGAGCCGCCCTTTATCGGGGCGATTACTCCACTGACGGATGGTATATAGTATGCTGTATCATTTAGGTATGTAGTGGTAATATATAGGGGTTTAGGATGTATAATTTTAGATAGTCTAGTAAAAGTTATGTTTTAACAGGGATTATAATTTTGCAGTGATTTAGGTCAAAATCCTCTGTTCATATAAAATTTGCAGTAATTCTCAGTGTGTGATGTAGCCAAACAACGTCCACTGATGTAGCCAAAGAACGTCCACTTATTTGCCTTTCTGTGACTCTTCCAGTCTCTCTCTATATCTCTGTTGCAACCTGCTGATGACACTCTGCGATACTGTAAGCTCAGTGGCCACTTTCATTTAAGAGCATCCTGTTCGAAGCCTCACAATGGCAAGTTACTGTTGTTGGTGTTGTCTTGGTCTCATGATGTAAAAATGTGAACATCATTATGAGGAGGACTTTTTGAATCCCAAAACAAATTGATCCCCTAAATTTATTGGGCGATCCAGGGATTAAACACCTGTTATCTCAGAAAATTTCTTGAAGTGATTTTTTTAGCCAGTTCCTGATTAGGTTGTTTACACCGTTCCTGCCCAAGCTCATTTTCTTTAGTACACAAGGGTTTGAACGCTATCATGCTTATTAACATATGTTTTTACAGATTTAAATTTTTTCTTCTTAATAATATGAAAGAATATGGTACAAAAGATCAAGCCTAGTTTTCAGATATTTTTAATTTAACTTTTTAACAGCAAAAGTGACATTAAATTAAGCTTTGTAATAGTATCATTCTTCTTTCACCTATGTTTATATATTGGTAATATAAAGTTTTAGAGTAACGGGTGGAGGTAAACACGGTTTGGGCAGTCAATTTTTAATCAGTATTTTACTTATGTTTATGGCTTTATTTTTTCTTAATTTAATTTTACACATTGTGCTTTCCTATAAGGTTAGAAAAAGACTTCAGGGTTCATTTTTAGACAGCTTTTATTTTCACTGTTGATTTTCTCTGTAATTGGTGCTGATTAGTGATGAGCGATTCGGCCAATAATCTGATTCGAGTAGATTCCAGATTTTGTAGAATAATCTCCCGATGTTCGATCGCCGAACGATTAATCTCCGAATCCCATTAAAGTCAATGGGAGAGGAACACCAGATTCATTTTTTACACCCAAATAAGTGAAGTTGGAATTAACATCCACAACAGTAAACTGGATACATGGTGCATCTAAGTCAAGACAATTAGGCTACAAGAGTCACAGAAAAAAATTCACAGGGTTAAATAATCCATTCCGTTCAATGGCTAACTGAAAACATGAGGACGGCATAGCAAAAGCAGGTACAGCGGTAGCAGCTGCTATAGTGCCCCTTTGGCAGAAAACAAGACACAAGTACTAGAAATGGCACATGGGAACTGGCTGGAGACCCCTATCACTTTTTGCACCAGGGACCAACAACTTGTCATATATGTGGTGCATGCTGGCTACGCAGAAATAAAATGTGGTGCTACATTTCCCAGTGGCTTGAGAGGAGAAATATGTCTGATGCAGGATCTGCCCTCCCGGACCAGGCGTGCCCCTCCCCCCTCCCTCCCTGCAGCTGTGCTGTTCAGAGCACTGGAGCAGTTTCCAAATCTCTAACTAATACTAACTAGAATTCTGTAAACTTGCTGTACCCTAATCTAACTACTCTATCAAAGATCCTTTTCAGTTGTAAAATCACTGGGAAACAATCTCTACTAGCTTTTAAAAAAGCTCAGCAGAGAGACAATGATCAATTCTGTTCACTGTATAGAAGCTAATGGTGCAGATCAGGAAGTGCAGTGACATAGGTAAAACGAGGTCATGTGATTTCAGCAGCCAATGAGATCCCTACACATCCCACTAGTGACTCCCGCCCCCCGTGTTCTGCGCTGATTGGCTGGCCGCCAAAATTACAGGAAGCGTCAAAAATGTATTAGCCCCAGTTATAACGGAAATACAGTCCTTGAAGTCACTGCAGCGCTGAACTAGGTTTGATAAGATCCATAAGCATCTAATGAGCCCCATTGGTCATGTACCTGTCAGCACCAGAAAGACAGGGGCAGTAATGAACGTCCCTTCTTTCCAGTGAATAGCCCTGCTGCCGTTGATTTTCCACTTACGGAGCTGCACAATTAGGGCGAGTCCGAATGGCACAGGACAAATACCGGTCGGTTTATCCGAATTTGTCCGTTTTTTGTGCCGTGTACACGGCCACAGGGGGATGGCTTTTCTCCTTAATGAGTGGAGAAAAGTCCTCCTCCTTTCCATTGACATGTTCATATTCCGTTCAAAAACCAGGCCGCCGGTGGTTTGAAAAACCGCCGGGCGGAAAACCCGTGCTGGGGGGACTGCTGCACTGGTGTTCCATAGCGGCTTGTGTAAAAGTTTGCAGCCGGTTTTTCAGATTGTTTGCAAAATTGCAAACCGTCTGAAAAACCGGCCACAAACCAGTGCCATGGGGATATGGCCTTAGTCTACAGCCACACACTCTGCATGAACATTTTAAAATGGCTGCGCAAAGTTAACCACTCCCCGACCGGGTGGTCAACATCTAGTTAATTATGAAGTGCAACTCCTATCATGGAACCCCCTAAAAGTGTTGAGGTACAAATGTCACACGCCCTTGGAACAGTTCTTTTTCTATGATATTTATGCACTTGCACGCTCCAGACAGAAGTATAAGAAAACAGCACATTACTATCCTCTTGTGAATGGTTTTCCTAATCTGTAATAAAAATGTATTTATTATACACCACAGTTCCTGCCGTCGAACAAATATAGAAGTTTGTTATTTCATTATGTCTGTGGCTTTTGCTGTTAATCCAAATATACTTGATCAATTATGAATATGGATGACTCCAGGCAGACATTTTCCATAGAGCGTCCTACACACACAAAGGCAGCTGCTCTCAAAACACCAGGTTCTTGTGCTGCTATTTTTACGAGGACACAGAATCTGATTGATTGACTGACACCTACAACTCTATTATATTTGTAATGCTGCTTGAGAATTGCTTATGATGCCTGAAGTGACTGTTAATCTACCTGCAGGTGATGAGATCCATTAAGATACAAGACACTGGTTAGCTTTAATTGCATAAAACTTTATACCTGAAGCAGTAAAACACATTCTCTTTAGCTGTCTCTAAATCTCTTCACCTCTTTGTCACTCATAACTGATTAGGGAGCTATTTTTATAGCACATAATAATTATGGTGAATACAAAAAATAAATCACAAACACGAAGAAACAATGTAACACGTGTAATACAGACACCATGAAGCTCACTGTACAGTAAACTTGGGGCAGACTGTCTATTCAGACTCAAAGGCTTCTCAACAACCTAATATACCCATTAGAATTATAAATGGCACATGGTAGGTACTGTGCTACAGATTTTGCACTGAGGCTCAGGAGCATTACATCACTTCTCTGGCCCAAGGCCAAGCGGAAGCACCCAGCCTCTTAGTCAGTTACAACACTCCTCAAAGGGGTTTTGCCATGAAGCAAAATCCCCTTTGGAGGCTTCAGAGAATGGAAAGGGGGCCTGCCTGCACAGTTCTCCCCATTGTTATCTATGTCAGTTCCGAACGTAGTTGAGCGAATGTGCTTGGCTATATTCAGAACTTTCATAGACATGAATGAGGGAGAGCTGCATATGCTGGGCCCTCTCCCTATTCACTAGGGCCAGCTTGTAGCAAGCTAGGAGCCAGCCTCCAAATGGGATTTTGCTTTGTGGTGAAACCCCTTCAAGTGATATTCCAACAAAAGATTTATAGTCAGTGACATACATAGAAAAGAGGGGGCTTCATTGCAAAATGTGAAAAATGCCCTCAGATATAAACGGGGTTAGTTTTGACACTCAGAACAAAATTACCAGAGCCCAAAAGTTGAATTTCCACTCCATTGTTAGAAGGAAAAAGAATGGAGCCAAGAAGGATTGGATTCTCTTTTTCTGCAAGTGCCCAACATAGTGAAGTAGGCTGTTTCTATGGTAGGTACAGTATTATTAATCGCATATTACTAGGATGTACCCTAAATGTCTAATAGTAGGAAGTACAGTACCTAGCAAAGATTAGGGTTCTTGCAATCCCTTTAGTTGTTGGCACAAATGTTTTTTACTCTCCATTTTCAATGAATACTGTCAAATATTGGATATTTGTAAAACTAAACCAAGCCCATGGCTTTAGTGTAGGTAAGCAGCCTTTAATTCCTGGGGTGAGCGCCGTCACTGGGAAGCAAACTGAGAAGTTGCCCAAGGCCCAATCTTCAAAGTAGTCCCAGGAGGCTATAGGGTTTTAGCCCTTGCAATCTCTCTTTTGTAGGCTACAAAAGGCACCAGGACCCAGCACAGTATGTAAGCATCCTGATTTAGGAGATGTGGTGATGTCAGTGCATCATGCCACTTGAGTTGAGTTGGTTATCTGAAGTGCCAGAAAAGGTCTCGATGATCCATTCCTTGTGGCATCAAAGTGTGTTTGCTATCAGTTGTTTGTTTTCTGGAGGAAAAAAGGAACATATTGGTTATTAGGCAAAAAAACAGTGAGGTTATACTACTGTTCTGGGCAAATGTCATGATGTGCGCCATAGTCCCGACTCCGCACCGTGCACGTGCTCGTGTCCCCAGCTACAGCTCTGCTACTTACTCAGTACTCTGCTACTTACTCACCGCCTCTATTCTGCTTTCCTCCTCTGTTCTTTGCCGGCTCGCACATGCCCATCCTCTAGGGCGCGCACATGGGCTTTTTAAGATTTGAAGGGCTAACCTGCCTCTGCCAACCACTTACCAGCCACCTGTACCTTTATTAGGACAACTCCCCCTGTATTCCAAGCCAGTTTTTTTGGTATTCCTTCCTGAGCATTTATGCCTCATTGTCTATATTCTATGATTCCTGGTTCAACCATTGCTCATGTATTCCTGACTACTCTCTGCCTGCTGCCTGACTGCCGTCAGCCCTGACCTCCTTGCCTGTGATCCAACTATGTCTGTTCCTCCAGTACTTTGTTGGCACCTCGGCTGTCACCACAAGCGGCCTGGGAGTTCTCCGCAACCAAGTTCATCCTGCATTGCTACAAGCTCTGTGGCACGGTTATTGCCATCTCTCACAATGACAACAGCATTTGCAGGTTCAGTAGTGAGAACAGGAACAAACTAGCAGTGGGCAGGTTGTGTCACAGAGTACTGTAGCAGTCAAGGAGACAGGTAAGGAAGTTAGTGGCAGGGATCCAACACCTACTTTAATGCCGCTCCTGTGTCCGCCGGCAGTGAACATACAGTTCACTGCGGTGGGCGTGGAGCTGCAGGGCCAGGCACATGCTGCCCTCCGGCCCGAGCGTTCAAGGCAGTGCTGCCCGGAGGTAGCATAATGGAGCTCCGCTCGCTCCACTCTGCTACTTCCCCTGTCGGCTCCCAGTGATCACGTGGGCGGAGCAGTGACGTCACATCACTACTACAGGGGCTGGAGCGCGGCGCATCGGGGGAGCGTGGACCGAGGTAGGTAAGTAAGCCTGCCTATCAAGCCCCTATAGCCTGCCTATCAAGCCCCTGTAGCCCCTATAGCCTGCCTATCTAGTCCCTGTATCCTGCCTATCTAGCCCCTGTAACCCCTATAGCCTGCCTATCTAGCCCCTGTAGCTCCTATAGCCTGCCTATCTGGCCCATCTAGCCACTAAAGCCTGCCTATCTAGCCCCTACAGCCTGCCTATCAAGCCCCTATAGCCTGCCTATCATGCCCCTGTAGCCCCTATAGCCTGCCTATCTAGCCCCTGTAGCCTGCTTATCTAGCCCCTGTAGCCCCTAAAGCCTGCCTATCTAGCCCCTGTAGCCCCTATAGCCTGCCTATCTAGCCCCCTACATCCTGTCTATCTAGCCCCTGTAGCCCCCATAGCCTGCCTATCTAGCCCCTGTAGCCCCTATAGCCTGCCTATCTGGCCCCATAGCCTGCCTATCTAGCCCCTATAGCCTGCCTATCTAGCCCCTATAGCCTGCCTATCCAGACCCTGGAGCCCCTATAGCCTGCCTATCTAGCCCCTGTAGCCCCTATAGCCTGCCTATCTAGCCCCCTACATCCTGCCTATATAGCCCCTGTAGCCCCCATAGCCTGCCTATCTAGCCCCTGTAGCCCCTATAGCCTGCCTATCTGGCCCCATAGCCTGCCTATCTAGCCCCTATAGCCTGCCTATCAAGCCCCTATAGCCTGCTTATATAGCCCATGTAGCCCCTATAGCCTGCCTATCTAGCCCTTGTAGCCCCTATAGCCTGCCTATCTAGCCCCTGTAGCCCCTATAGCCTGCTTATCTAGCCACATAGCCAGCTTATCTAGCCCCTGTAGCCCCTAAAGCCTGCCTATCTAGCCCCTGTAGCCCCTATAGCCTGCCTATCTAGCCCCCTATAGCCTGCCTATCTAGCCCCTTTAGCCCCCTATAACCTGTCTATATAGCCCCCTAAAGCCCGCCTGCCTATATAGCCCCTATAGCTCCCTAAAGCCTGCCTGCCTATCTAGCCCCTAAAGCCTGCCTGCCAATATGGCCTCTATAGCCCCCCAAAAGTCTGTCTGTCTACCTATATGGGGCCCCTAAAGCTACCTAAACCCTGCCTACCTACCTATATGGCCCTTATAACCCACCTAAACCCTGCCTACCTATATGGCTCCCTATGGCTCCCTAAACCCTGCCTACCTATATGGCTCCCTATGGCTACTTAAACCCTGCATACCTATTTGGCCCCCTGTAGCTACCTAAACCCTACTTGCCTACCTATATGCGGTTGAATCCTCTGTTCCTTTCCCCCCCTCTAGGAGACTGGGCCTCTAAGCTATCATGGCGGTCTGGACCGAATGCAGAACAAAAGGGAAAGTCAACTACTCATCGGAGAAACGTCACTTGTGAGTCACAAGATGTAACTGCACTGTAATCACTTATATGTCTGCAGAGCCTGTGTTCACTGCTAACTACCACTATATAGTGACTGTATGGTGGTAATATACAGTCTGCAGAGCCTGTGTACACTGGTGTCTACCATTATATGGTCAATATATGGAGGTAATATACAGTGAAGGGCACATGTCTACACTGGTATATACCACTATATGGCGCGAATATTGATCTTTATTCAGTAATAGGACAGGGGTTTTATTCATTCACTATGTGATGGTATTTTGTGGTCATGTTCTGGCGGTATAATCAGGTCCATGTGTAGTAGTGTTATTGATAATGTTAGTCTTGGTATAGTGGGATTTGTCTGGTAGCAGTATGATGGTGATATCTATGGTGAGGTAATGACTCATTGTATTATCTAGTAACTACATGACTTAAGAGGTCCAGGTAGATGTACGTGGTGGTGGGGGGGCCCATCCAAAAGTTTGCTTTGGGGCCCAGGCTATCCTAGTTACGCCCCTGGGCCCACCGGTGGAGTTAATTCTTGGAGCCCACCGTATATCTAGTGTACCTGACTGCACATACTGCTTGTGACTGTTCTACTCTGTCTCTTGCTTTATGCTTCTTTTTTCCCTGACTTTCTCCCTGAAAGATAGCCTAGGGCCCACCATGCCAAATGCCTCTTTTCCTGTACTCCCTTATGGGCTAGTCCAAGGCTGCACTTTAGCCACATTCCATTAAACTCAGTTTTTCTCAATTCCTGACATATAATCCTAGTCTGCATTCTCTCTTTAGGTCATTTAAGATCACTATTATATTTCAAGAATTTTAAATGTCGAAATAATACTAGAAATATTTTGGATATATAGATTAAAGTCAGTGAAACCAAATGGCTTTAATAAAGTAACTGAGCTCGTCTCTTGACGAGATCGACCACTTGGTTAGTCTATTGATGCCTAACCTATGTGTAGACCATTTTTCTCTTTTCTTCTTTTTACATATCAAAAGTATTGTATGTACCCATTAAGTCTTCTGACATATAACCCTGTGGCAAATTTTATAGAATTGGTTATAATGATACGCTGACACCAAATGAGAGAGGAGACAGTAACTGAGTATTTACTACAATGCCATAGGGTAAGATAAGTGTGTATTTTAATTATTTTCACCTAATATTTGATCAGCAGCACAGCATAAAAAGTATGTATAAGCATGTGTATCATATATAGATATACAACGCATGTACTAATCATAGCCCCAAACAGGTCTAACCTATTAGAAGGGTATTACCATCTCACTGATTAGCTTTAAGCATGTAGGCAAATGTAAATAAAGACTATTACCAAATACATTGCTGTTCTGATTTAGTTTTATTTCAGAGTACAAATGTAGCAGAGTACAGCTTGACCGTCATATCATGACTTTTCGTGTTGTCTGCTCTGATCTGTAAACAAAGGCCATTGAAAAGCATTGAAAAAGCTGAGATAACATTCTGTGCCGTGATATCTGTTCCTTTTAATTCTGCTACATCTGTAGTTCTTTTTTTTTCATGTATACAGAAGGTTTTTTAGGTTATCAAGCATCTCTTTCTACGCTGACAGTGGTTGGGACGGTGATGTAACTGCCTGCTGTGTCTTATCAGCAGCTCAGGGGCTTGTTTATCTTTCTTACGGACAAATGTTGACCATTTAGAGCTCTGTAGCTTTGTGCCCTGTTCTTAAAACCTGTACACCACCAATGTTACTCTAACAGACTCAGCTAGGAATAGCAGAGCTGAAAATGTCAGTCACTGTTGTAGAACTGGCCACAGCCTGAACAGGAAGTGAGACCCTGAAGCTGGCTTTGAAGAGCAGGCTCTGTGAAGCAATCAAAAGGGAAAAACCTTAATGACTGAAATTTAATCTGTGAACCCAGTTTGGATGTGGCAGTTTCTCTACTATGTCAGGTGATGTTTACAGTTGGTTTAAAATAGAAAGAAAAGTTATACTTAGCTCCTGAGTCCCCCACCATTGCCATTCTGAAGTGCCCTGGGATCCACTCCTCTGCATATTTGGGATCGCCACATGACCCAAGATGTACAGATGAGCGGATCCTGGGATGCCTCAGAGTGGCAGTTGTGGGGAACCTAGAAGGGGAGTATAACTTTTTTTATATTTTACCCATACATGTCTGAGGCCCACTAATGTATATGATATTTGGGGCCCACCAGTGGAGTTGGTTCTTGGGTCCCACCAGTGGAGTTGATTCCTGAGATTCAACCTACAGCTACTGCACATGACTGCACATACTGTACATGAGTCTTGCACTCTGTATCTTGCTTTCTACCTCTCTTTCTCTGCCTTTCTCCCTAAAAATAATCCTCAAGCCTGCAATGGCCAGGGGTCCGCTGTGCCCAGGGGTTCACCACATCCAACGGTCAACTGGGGGCTTGATGTGGACTAGTTCAAGCCTGATTTTATCCCAGCCTGGTCCTGGTTAGCTTAAATTTTATGTGGCTTTACAATCCTCTTAATTTTTCAAAGAGGAGCTGAAATGGGACTGGGCACTATGGGAAACTGCTCCACTTTTCATGTGCACATATAAGTGCATTAAAAGCTTGTCTCTATGCAATATCTCCCACCAATCTATAAAGATGCATGTAGGATGGTGTATATTGTGGATAATGGGTAGAGTAGTAGTGAATGCAATGATAAGTAGTTGTCTGCGTGTGACGCATCAGTGATTCAACAAAACAAGTAACAACTGCACCTTCGGGAAAACTTCAGGTTTTTATTAATGGTACATAAGCTTGTTGAACATCAAATCACATCAGCAAAGCACTTTACTCTGCTGCACATCTCAAACACTCCATTCCTGCGAAAAACTGTATTGACAACTCCCTCCTTGTTCTGACCCAGTTCAGCCATGCAGAATGCTGGCAACTGGTGCAGACCCTAGTCTCAGTTCAGCAGTGCAAGAGTGCTGACACCTGGTGACTCAGGACTCTTTCTCTCAGTCCTCTCTAATGGTCCCTGGTAGTGATGAGCGATTACGTTGACTATCGTCATCGGGTCGATAGTCGATATCGGCAATTATCAATACGATTTCCGATAGTCGATAATAGATTATCGCCGATGACCATTAAAGTCTTTTGGGGGAGGAACAACACCTTCATTCTTACACCCAAACAAGGGCTGGAGAAGCTGGAATTAAAATCCACAAACAGTCAAATGGATACGTGCTACATCTAACGCAACACACTTAGGTTTTAAAAGCCACACAAAAAAACTCACACACATTCCTTTTCCTGTCTTGTACCACAAACATGAGCCCCTTTTAAAACCTGCATCACCCACAAATTAAAAAGTGCCAGAAGGCAGTATGATTTGAATTTATCATTTTACTTGAACTAGACATTGAATATCCCTGTCCTGGAACGCAGCATGAGCCCCAAACCTGCATGCCCCCAGATTTAAAAAGTGCCAGAAAAAGGAGTCTTTCAACCACCATTTTAGTTGAACTGGACATTGACTATACCTGTCCTGTACCGCAGTATGACCATTAAACCTGTCTGACCCACAGATTAATAAGTGCCGGAAAAAGGAGTCTTTGAACTACCATTTTAGTTTCACTGGACATTAAACTATACCTGTCCTGGTCAACAGCATGTGCCCCTAACCTTCATGTCCCCCATATTTAAAAAGTGCCACAAAAAGGAGTCTTTAAACCCACCATTTTAGTTAAAACGGGAAACATTGACTATACCTGTCCTGGGCACAGCATGAGCCCCAACCTGTTTGTTTCCACAGATCACAAAGTGGCACTATGCTATTTTGTACAGTGCTGTCATTTAGAAATATTTTTTGGTAATGACATTTGTTTAAAGAATTTATTTAGGGAAGTTTTATTTATAGTTTTACATTATTATCATTTTGCCTTTTTTTTTCAATGTGTGATAACATACAAATAACCCCTCCCTGCAGTTTTTAAAGGTAATTTTTACCGTGTAGATGTGTTTTTAAATTCATCTGCACACCCCATAAGTAAAACAAATGTCCAAAATCATCCAAAAAAAACTTCTTAGTTGAGAAGACATTTGCCCTCCTGGCTTCTGAGGACTGATTCAGCCAAAATTCAAGGGTTTCATTTTTCCTCCAAATCCTTCTTATTGATTAGGGACAGACTCCCCTGGAGATCAAATGATGCGACCCCATAGTGACTCCAGCCCCAGAAAATTTTAAGCCTCAAATTGTGCAATTTGTGTCCAGCCCTGGACCCTTTTTTGACACTACTTAACCTCACAGAAATCACCTTTTTCAAAATCGGATTTTTTAGAGAAATTTGAAGCTCTCCTGATTCCCCTTTTAATGGTGAGAGCCAGTGCTGACGTCAGCCATCTGTTAACACGGAGGTCCAGCTGCCAGACTTACAGTGGGTGTGCGGTGAGAGCCCAGGCTAGTGTCTGTCATCTATTAACACGCAGATTCAGCAGCCAGGGCCGGAGTTACAGTGGGTGCGGTGAGAGCCCAGGCTGGCGACCGTCATCTATTAACACGGTAAAAATTTCCCTTTGACGCCAACGGATAAAACAGTCGTGCTGAAGAAGAGTGCGGATAAGCGGAAGTTTTGGGTAAGACCCTCCAGCCTTCCTCAGTACACAGTCAAGATCTGGTAGCGCTTTTCCCCCCCCCCTATGAGTGCGGACCAATTAAGCTTTACTTGGAAATACTTTGTGATTAACGCTCCTGTTCCACCCAGGTGCCTTTTTTCTTGGGATTCTTTTTCTCATTTTACTCAACGTGCTGGGGAAATTGTCTCTGTTTCTTTGTTCTCTGTCCCTGCTCCATACTCCATGTCCTCTGAATAACCTACATCTGGTCAAGTCTTCCTGTATCTCCCTTGTACAATTCAGAGGAATTTTTGTACCAGCTATTTTGTACATGCAAGTTTTTTAGTAGTTTAATTCTAGAAAGCACATTTTTAAAATAGTATGGAATCCCACCATGTCTTTGTTTCTCTTTTTTAATTGTATTAAATAGGTGTCTCAATACAGCGATTGCTAGCTATGTTAAAGATCTTGCAAAAACAAGTCATTTTGCAATATGTGTCCATTAACAGTGTCCAATCTATTCCTGTTTCTGACAGCACCATCACCCCTTTAGCCACCTTGACAATTGTGAGGAACAATTGTCTGTTAGAAACCACATTTTTTACAATAGGACCTGTAGTCTAGCTGCATGTCACAGCAAAATGCCCCCAAAAAATTCAAAACATGACCCATGAGCCACTTTTGACAATTGTGAAGAACAAATGTCTATTTAGAAGCAACATTTTTTAAAAATTGGACCCGTAGTATTGCTGCATTTCAAAGCAGCATGACCCAAAAATTATAAAAATGACTTCTCAGCCACTGTTTAAAAATTGTGAGGGAGAAATGCCACTTAGAAGCCCCATTTCAGTTCAAAAGGACCACGATTATTGCTGTATCTCACAGCAACATGACCCCAAAAAATTATAAATATGACTTCTCAGCCACTGTAAAAAATTGTGAGGCAACATGACCCCAAACCATTGACAATGCGAAAAATTCTAAAGATGAAGTGAGTAAATGGAATATGGTTTTGTCATGAAACCTTGGTTTTCTTTTACAGTCTCCTCCAGCAAAACCAAAATGTACTGGGAACTGAGAATAAAAATTTGCAGTAAGAAATTATCATTTTTAAAAAACATTTTTCAAGAGGGACCATTTCTGTTTGAGAGGAATGTGAAGTAGACCAGCAACTAATCTGGTGACCTTGGCAATTGGGGCCACAACATCATCAGAGATCCATGCCTGATTCATCTTGATGAAAGTCAAACGATCCACATTATCTGTGGAAAGCCGGATGCGTTTGTCTGTAATGATTTCAATCTTCAGAAAGAGTATTTACGGCACTCACCCAACTTCTTCTGCAAAAATCCTTTTATTGGAACATAAAATCAGGGAATCGGCTACGTGTATACAACGATATATCACAGTTCCAGGATGATCCTGATTTCGTAATGAGGTGGAAAAAAAGCACATGTGGAACACTCCTTAACCCTTACACGTCTGATTCTGGACAAATCAAGTGAAGAGTATGAGAAAATTTGTGGTGAATTGGAAACAGCTAAAGGGGAGTTAAAAACCCGTTTGGGCTGAAGCACAATGGAATACCTTTCAAAGAAAAATGGATAGCCGCCTAATACCTATACAAAATGAAATAAGGAAAGGAAGAAAGATAAGTTCTAAGGGACCAAGCTTGATTTCGATCATGATGCATATTCTCAGGGGAAGAACCGTAAGGAGAAATGAGAGAAAACGGGGGGAATTCGGAAAAAAACCGCGATTTGTAAACGGGAAACCAAAATAAGAAGGGGATATTGGACCCGTTCGGGGTCTGATTCAAGCGTGACCGAAGAACCAGGGAGACTCGGATGGGACTTTGGTGGTGACAAGTTGTTTTGGCATCACATTTCCCCTTTAACGGAAAACCCCCGCGGGGGGGGGGAAAAAGACAAAACGCCCCCACATGGGGAGTGGGCCAAGGGGGAACAGGCTCTTGGGGAAGTGGGAGAACATGCCCCTCTAATTCCACAAGCAGGAAAAAGTGAGTTTGACAATTGATTAATTTAAAAGGTTAGGATCCTGAAGCTGGGCTGTAATTTCTCCCCTAAGGGTTGAATTTTTGTATGACTAATTTTTTGTTTTTAAAATTTTCATTGTTTTAAATAATCCTTGAGAAAGATTAATTTTTTAAAAAATTTTTCGAATAGACCAATTCGTGTTAGATTTTAAAAAACTGAAGGAAAAAAAAATTTTCCAAATTAACAAATGTTTTTTTTGGTGAAAGATGTTATTACCCCGGGGTAAGGGGATAGCGAAATCTACTGGCTTTTTTGATGAAGAATGTGATGGTTTGGAAATAAGGAGGGGAAAAAGAGATTGAGGAAAGATTTCAAGGAGGAGAAAATCGTGTTTTTTTCCCCCTTGTCCCGGCTCCCGTTGGGTTTTCTGGGAAACAGTCTGAGGGACTGAAGCACTGATTATTAGGGGGAAAAGAATCCCCAATGAAGAACGAGAGCTTAGGGAAATTAAGGCCCAATGGAAAAAAAATATTGAAGCCCGCGGACAAGGGGGGGTAACATATTTTTTCTGAATCGGTATCTAGAAAAAAGAAGCAAATCGCCATTTCAGGATAGAAAACTTAGAGAAGCTTGAGAGGACCCTCCCGCATTTTAAGGGGGAAATTTCAAACATTATTACAGAAAGGTATCAAAAAAAATTTCTTCTAACTTTAGGGAAAAGATTATTAGGGAAAAACCTTAAAACCCAAATGGACTTTTTTACCAAATCCATAAGGGTGGAAAAATCCACCCGGGAAACCTTATTTAGTATAGGGTCTATTCAGAACATTTTCCATTCTTGATGTATTCGCCCTTATTAAAAGATTGTCCCCTGTTTTTGTTGGATACCAAGTTTTTATGAAGAATCGGAAATTTTATGTGTGCTCGGGGGTTTGGGCTGGCAACTTAGATGTTGTCAGGGCCTTACACGGAATTCACATGAGGATGGGTAAGGCGGTACGATTTTTTTTATCGATCAAATAGAGAACAGAGTTTATTTATTATGTTTGTGGTTTTTGGGATTTTGTTGAAATAACACATTCTGTTTTAATGAACAGGGTTCAAACAAAGAAAGGAACTGCGTGGGGCTCCGGTGCACCCACTTTTGCGAACCCGTTTTTTTGGATCTGGGAAAGAATTAAAATCACAATGTAAAATCCCTTTCGAAAATATATAGTTATTGGTAAGTTTATTGAAATACTGATTGTATGGTCTGGGTCAAGGAGGGTTTTAAAATTTGGGAGTTTTTAATTTTAATATTTAATATCATTTTCATCTAATTATGGGGGTTTTTTAAAAGGGTTTATTTTTGGATGCGAGTAAAATTAGAAGGGGTAAATTGTCACCCTGGTTACAGAAAACCCAATGCACTAAAACGTTTTTTTGCATTATACAAAATTTCCTTGGATCTGTAAAAAAAACCCCCCCTATGGGCAGTTTTTAAGACTAAACGAAAATAACAGTGATTATTCTGATTTTCTGGAAAAGGTTGAACTTTTTTGATAGACTTAGATCTCGAGGGGGTAGATTGGGTAAATTAAAAGTTTTTTAAAAAAAGGGAATCAGACGGACAGGGGAAAAAATTTTTTATAAAAAAAAAAAGAAAAAATGGGGAGATTTATTTTTTTTTTTTGATTTAGGGATATGTTGAGATATAAAAAGCTCAAAGAAAGCCATGGATCTTTTTAGAAAATGGGTGAAGAATTAAAAGAGAAAACAAAGTCACCCCGATAATATCTTTTTGACGCTGTAAAAAATATCCTGTTTAAATTATACATAGGTTGTGGGAAAAAAGGAAAATTTATTAAGATCTAGTCCCCTTTTGGGAAACAAATGTGGTAATTGTCATTGTTGAAAAATTAAATGAAAATATATTTCAGCGGTCCAATAAGTAAAGGTAAAAAGGGTTTTTACAATTTTTCCGTAAACCGATTTTTGTGGTATATGGAAAATGGGCAAGTGCGGCTTTACTATATAGGTAAAACCCTTCGGGCCGTTGGGTTTAAAACGAATTCGGGAAATTTTTTTTAAAAAAATGGTAAGGGGGCCCCATTTTTTGTCCCCAAGCAAAAAAATAAATGGTAGTGTATATCACAATTCAGTTTGCAAGGGGAAAAAAACGTGGATTTGGATAGAAAAAGTAGGGGAAGGCATAAAAAAAACTATTGATTAGAGTCCAAATGGAACTGGGCGGAAGCACTCGCCCCCTTTGGAATAATTTTATGGAACGATTTTTATCTTTATTTTTATAAGGGAATAAGTAAGGGTTTAGTTTTTTAACGTAAAATTATGTGTTTTTTCATATCTTAAAATGTTGGGTATTGTGCAACTGGGGTTTTTCTTAAAGAATCAGGTGATTAAATAGAGCATTTACGCCTATTCCCGGAGCCTTGAGAAAGGTCGGAGGAGGAAAAGGGTGTTGGGTGTGTTTGTGAAATGTGCCCATTTTCCCGATTTTATGTTCCAATAAAAGGGTTTTTTCAGAAGAATTTGGGGAGTCCATAATACTCTTTTGAAGATTGAAATTTTTAATTTTGCTACTTTTTTTTTTTACTTGGACACCCGCGCATTTTAAAAGGACATGTTTTATCACTTAAAGGACTACAGAGACTATACGGGGGCACCCCTTTTTCTTTTGAAGGGGGTTTTTTCTGTAAGACTCCTCCCCTGGTGAAGGTCCCTCAGTTGACGCTGGCTGCTGGGCAGGCAACACCTCTGTGGGGTGGCGATTTTAGCTTGGGCCATTGTCCCTTTTGGATCCCAGAAGTCATTGGGTCCCGGGAACACTACAAAAAATCGTGTTGGACGCAAAAGTCGTGCACCATGATCTTAAGCGGTCTTGTGTGTTGGATGTGTGCCCCCGCATTGCAGCGTTGTGAGGTGGGAAATAAAGTTGCTAGGGTCACCCCTTGGCTTCTCACCCCTTTCCTGTCTGCTGCGCTGCCGCTATGGGTATTGGCACTTTGCTTTTCACGTCGCTGATGTTTTTCCACCCTACATTTGAAGAACGTGAATCAACGCAACAGATGTCTCCAGTGTCAATCCGCAAGGGCTCCTTTCCTGATTTTACTCTCTATTTGGGTGGGTGGGGAAAAAGCGAGTTTTGTTTTGTCCCGGGGGTCCAGGGAGGGGGCCACCCAGTAACTGTTTTTCATTTTGATGGCCTTAAGCAAGGATCATGTTGGAGGAAATGGCGCATTCAAGCATTCATGTAGAGATGGAGCCTTGTTTTCCCAAGCCTTGGGCGTTTGGCACTAGAAAAATATCTTCCATCCCCTTCCTCCCGCCTCAAATTCGCGCCCCCCTTTTTCAAGCGGGACGTTGGGTTTAAAACGTCGGTTTGCTAGGAATCCCCCTCCCCTCCCCTCCCCGCTTCCTCCGGCACAGCTTCAACACAGGCCTGACTTCCCCTCGAGGGAGCACCCTGAGAGCTGATGTGCGCCTTGCACTAGTCCTGGACCCCGAACCAGAAATAAAAGCCGATAAAATTGGAAAACGTGGGTTTTGTGGATTCAACGGAGAGAAAGGCTCCGTGTAAAACCGTTCCGCTCCTCCTCCGTCGTGGTGGGAATAAAAGGTTTCGGGTGCCAACGATGTTTCCGAATAAAAATCACCACATTGGGTAATGTGACAAGGATATCCGCATGACCATTTTTGGGGCTTCTTCAAAACTGGCAAGGATGGTGCAGACCCTTTTTTCCCCTGCCTCCACTCTGGTGGCTCAACCCCGAGGCCCGCACCGTGCTTACGGGCCCATGGCGTCCCTTTGTACTGCGTAATGGAATTGCGCCTCCCCCCAATCGTGGAGATGTGGGGGTAAATTCCAGCGTGTTGCCCCGTCAAAATGAGCGGTTGACGGGGAGGCCCAGCTGACGCTCAAGAGCCAGGCCGGGCGAAGGGGGTTTTCAACGGTGGGAAAATGGGGAAATAAAAACCCCAAGCCTCCTTTTCACAGGCAGTCCGGGGGAACCGGGGTAGCGTTTAGAAATTTTTGGACGACAGGTTTTGGCATGTGCCAGGCAAGGGATTTGCTCCAGCTACTGTTTTTTAAGGGCGGCCAGCAGATTTTTCCCCTTATGAAAACCTACCGCCCGGCACAAGGTTCTTGTCACCCAGCCAGCGCTTGGTCTCGTTGCGGAGAGCCCTCCACCGTCCTGCTGTGTGTGGCGGTTTCCAAGACAGAATAATTTCAACAGGGTGGTTTTTTTGGGCAGTGTGCCACCAGGCCTTTGGGGGGTGAGCCCTGCACCCTCCCCTGGTTTTGAAGAGGTGGCCGAATCTGAGAGCCACCCTCACCCCAGAGAATCCCCCAGCCCCCATGAGCTGTCACAAGATATAGCGGCCTTTTGGCCCTGTTAAGTCCCTGATCGGTGGTGGATGGACTTTTCCGGCAAGATGCAGACAAAGCGCTTGAAATTTTAGGGGTGACCGGGTGGTCAGGGGGGGACGGCTTTTCTGGGAAAGAAAAGCCTGCTCAGCAAATTTGGTATTGGGGCAGGAAGGGCCTGACGTGGGGGGAACCTCTGTGTCCCC
>JAODAL010041759.1:0-35549 GCA_025379985.1 Phyllomedusa bahiana | reverse complement strand
AACAAAACCATGTTCCAGGTCTTGTGCTTTTATTGCATTTGGAAGATTACACTTTGTGCTAGCTCAGGTAGCAGGTGACTTTATAATATCATATACAGGACTATGTAGGATAAATAATTGATTTACTTATACAACACTTAGTTGAAATATTACAAAATATAGCTTTCCAGTGCTGACCATCAGCAGTAAACTAAAAAGAAATAATGAAATCAATTGATCCCTTCCTATCACCTTTCAGTAGAACTGCATCTTTTTTTAGGTAAAACAGGCAAAAAAAAATATTGATCAAGTCTTTCCAACTCATTTACCTATTCAAGATCCAGGGAATCTTGCTACACGCCAGAGCTGCTCGTAGTTTGTCAGCCTCTTGTGCATTAGTGGTATTCTGGGACTGTTCCCATGCAAAATTCCACTCTTCTTCTCCACCTTGAGCTATGGCATTGCAGTAGATTGTGGACCTCATATTTGGATGAATGCTGTTCAGACAGACACAATAACATTACTGAGCATTATCACAGTTTAGTCAGGCAGTTTAATTTCCCATTTAACTTAAGATAGCACAAATAGAAAAGGTGGTCTATCTGCCTGCTTTTAAAGCACTAGCTTTATAAGTGGCATATTTTGAAGTAATCAATAATGAATTATGACAGAATCTGATAGAACACACCTCATAGCCTCTACTATTATCTGATCACCTTTTTCTTTCTTCACAGGTAAGTTATTGTATTGGACTACAGACCTCAGCATATCCACTATTATAAATCATTATGCTATTGTGTGTCTTCTGGTATGTTTGATTTGCCTTGACCCCTAGCTCTGTTCCCAATGATTACCATCCATTTATGTATTTAGCAATTGATATAAAACATTTTCCTCTCATATGATTCCTCTGTGTTGCCTCATTGTATCTCCACCCACTTTTGTCACATGGATTCACAGATTAAATCAGTGAACTCCACAAAGTAGATATTGGAGGCATCAGATCTGTCTGACCGTGATGTGTCTTCCAGATTTTTAAGTGACAGATCTTGAAGTGATGAATGATGAATTATGACAGAATAGAGACAAAAAGGGGCCAGGATCTTTCACCTTTTTTGAGTAACTGGACTTTTTTTTTTTTAAGTACACCTTTTCACTATGCTTACTGTTGCAATCCATCTTACTGCCATTTGTCCCCTAACCTACCACCCAGTCATGCTCCCTGAGAATTCTGTCCACATCCGTTCCTCCCTCCTTCCCTTACCCATGTATGCATCCCATGCACTATTTATCTGCTTTACTACACCAAACCACCTGCTTTCATGGTATGACACAAACATTGCTCATGTACATCGCTGAACCATCTACTGTCACTTTTCATTCTTCTGCCTCTTGCTGCAGCCCTGGCCCACTTTCCTTTACTGCTAATTCCACCTCCTCTTTTACTTCCCATAGAAATCCTGCTAATATGCGTACTATTCAGTATACATCTTTTCCGACTCCTTTTAAATGTGCACTCTGGAACTCCCGCTCTGTCTGTAATAAACTCACTGCCGTTCATGACCTGTTCCTCTCTAAAACCCTTAACCTGCTAGCTCTCACAAAAACATGGTTTCAACAATCTGACTTCCCCTGCTGCTGTCACCTGTGGTGGCCTGCACTTCACCCACACCCTCAGACCTGAAAAAAAGGCAGGGTGGAAGACTTGGCATACTTTTTTCTCCACACTGTACTTACCAAGTCAATCCTCCCGCACTCTACCTTACCTTCCCCTTCTTTGAAGTCAACACTCTCAGACTCTTTTGGAAATTTTCTATAAGAAGTACAGACCCCCCAGCTCACCCTGCCAGTTTCTTGATCATTTTGCTGCATAGCTCCCTCACTTCTTCACTACTAAAATACCCACTATCATAATGAATGATTTCAACATCCCTGATTATGACCACATGTCTCCTTCTGCTTCTCTGTTTCTTTCACTAACATCCCTTGGCCTCTCGCAATTTACAAATTTTCCCAAGCTCAAGGATGAGAACTTGATCTGGTCTTCTGTCATCTCTGCTCAATTTCTAACCTTACTAATTAGATCTCTCATCAGAGCCTTATCTCCTTCCCGATCAAGAATTATCAGCCTTCTCTGGACACACTCATGAACTCATTGACACTCTAAATTCATCACTGTACACAAATTCCTCCAACTCCTGTCCTAACATGGCTGTTAAACAATATCATTAAACTATGTCAACCACCCTGGACATATTGGCACCACTTAAATCTCGTACCACCAGAGTCAGACACCAGCAGCCTTGGCACATGCCTCAAACTCACTTTCCACAGCGATATTCCAGATATGCTGAACATTTGTGGAGAAAGTCAAAGCTACCTGCAGAATTCATCCAATACAAATTAATGCTTTGAACTTACCACACACCACCCGTCACTGTGGTAAAAGTATATTTTACCTCCTTCATCTCAACAGTACACAATAACCGAAAAAGACTGACATTTTCCATTTCTTCCTCAGGCCTAAAGCTCAGGCCCTGGTAACTGATCTCTGTGCTGAAGACCTGGTCACTCACTTGAAAGACAAAATCAACAGTATCCAGCAAAACATCATATCTAAGTCCACAAGCAGTTCCCATCCTGTCCCCTCCCGCAGGTCCTCTATTCTGCTCTCAGCACTTGACCCGATGACAGAAGAACTATCCAGGCTTCTCTTGTCTGCTCGCCCCACTACCTGCTCTAGCGACTCTTATTCCTTCCCACCTTGTCTAGTCCATTTCTCCAGGTGTCATCTCCCATCTTACTGCAATCTTTAACCTCTCTCTTTCCACTGGGATTTTTCCATCCTCCTTTAAATACCCTGTCATAACCCCTTTATTAAAAAATCCTACTCTGGACTTGTCTTGCGCTGCCAATTACCGACCAGTCTCTAATCTGCCCTTCATCTCTAAACTCTTGGAACGCTTGGTCTACTCTCGCCTAATCCGCTATCTATCTGTTAACTCTCTTCTCGTTCCCTTACAGTCAAATTTCCACACTTTACCTTGTACAGAAACAGTTCCAGCTAAAGTTACAAATTATCTCCTGACAGCTAAATCTCAGGGCAACTACACATTATTGCTTCTTCTGGATCTCTCTGCAGTGTTTGACACTGTATATCACCAACCTCTCCTCAGCATGCTCAAAGCCATTGACCTCAAGGACACTGCTCTCTTGATTCTTATCCTACTTCTTTGACCGCTCCATTAGTGTCTCATTTGCAAGTTCTACCTCCTCTTCTTTTCCTCTTGCTGTTGGGGTTCCTCAGGAATCAGTTCTAGGCCCTCTCCTCTTTTAACTCTACACAGCCCCTATTGGACAAACCATCAGCAGATTTGTTTTTCATGTACCATCTCCATGCAGACGACACTCATTATACACCTCTTCCTGTGACTATCACTTTTGCCCTGCTACAAGATGCAAGTGACTGTCTGCTGTCTCTCACAATAAGTCCTCTCTCTATCTAAAACTAATCCTCACTAAAACTGAACTTCTTGTCATCCCACCATCTACTAATCGACCCCACCCTGCTATTTCTGTTTCAGTGTGTGACACCACCATTACTCCTAGGCAGTAGGCCCATTGTCTTGGTGTTATACTAGATTCTGATCTATCCTTCACTCCCTATATTCAATCCCTTGCCCCCTCCTGTCACCTGCCCCTCAAGAACATCTCCAGAATCCATCCTTTTCTCACTTTGGAAACAGCTCAAACTTTCATTGTTGCTCTTATAATTTCTCGCTTTTATTACCGTCACTTCTTATTATCAGTCTCCCTCTCTGTAAACTCTACTCTCTCCAGTATTTCTTCCTAAGTCTTACCATGGCTGTCAGTGTATGTGAAGAAGCCGCTCATACATTCCTCTTTTACTTCATGCTGTTTTATTTTTTTTACAGTTATCTTATTAACAGCATGACATCTTTAGACAGACAGCAGTTCTAGAAGTAACTACACATGGTTTACTTTAATAACGATAATCAATAATAATTATTCCACTATTATTCCTATTCAGTTGCCTCATAGATGTTATGTAACCCTGCTGCTAACAAAATTCTAGAAAGTCACATGAGTGACGCTATGTTTAGTCCATACAAGTACTTGATGGGAGCCATTACTATGGATGGGAATGAAGGCTGTACCATTTTTTCATGTCTAGTTAGGAACTATAGCATTTGTATAAAATAGCTATAGGAGCAGAATTTTTAAAACATGTTTATTATAAAATTGTATTATTTCCTATGATATACGTAATAAATAAAAACAGAATAAGTTGAACAATCCCTTTAAAAGTCAAAGGACTTTTGCCATGATCTCATTTCAAACCTCCTTTATCCAACTTCAGCTTTAAGTGTGCTCAAAAGAGGGTATGTGTGATTTGTTTGATTTGCATATCATGGGACCCAGCAGGCTGACATCATTATTCCTTTCCACACAGTGTGCTATTTCTACTCAAAGAAATGTCTGTTTATGTAATGATCTCTGATTAGGTACAAAGTTGCTTTGTGGTTAAAGATTCTGCCTTCGAACACAAGACCTAGTTTCAAATCCCTGCAGGAGACAAACATTATATTTTTTTTGTCTCGATGCACATACCTGATTGAGATTTCTTTTTTCTTTTTATTTCTTAACACTGTTTGACTAATTACTAAGGGGTACAGAGGACAGGAGTAGAATGACAGCACCTGTGGTTGAACACTTGCCCAGCAGAAAGTTTGCTAAGCAGAGAAGAGACTGGCAGTAGCTGTCTGAGTGAAGAGGTGATGTCTGAGCATGTACAGCAAGACTGAGGAGCTCTCATCACTGGCCGTAGCCCCTGAAGATGAGCTGTACAATATGTATCACTAAGGGAGCAGCTAAAACAAAAATGGTACAGACTTTATAATAATGATGAATGATAAAAATGTTTATTATTTAATTTGCATGCTTCTCAATTTTACTTTGTGGCAAAACCCCTTTAATAGATTGAAGGTACCCAGAAAATGCCAGCGAAAAATACAACTGATACCACAAAAAACAAATCCTTAATACAGCTATGTTGCTGAAAAATTAAAAGGTTAGGATTAGAGATGGGCGAATTTCCCGAAATTCGTTTCGTTCACTTCGCCGAATATCTCGGCAAAAAATAACTTCGTTCCGAATTACTTTGGCACGAATCACGTTAAAAAACAGCTATTTCCAGGCTGCACAGAGCCTGCAGGGTGCTGTAGAACGTTTTGCCATGCTTAAATATGCAGAGGGAGCTTGGTTTGGTCTTCATACAATGTTGTGTTTTTAGTATGACAACGCACATGACTGCCACCGCTCTTAGAATCGCTTCACTATAAAATTCCCTGGGCACTTAAGAGGGCAAAACTGACCAAAAAACTGAAGGGGGAATGTAGCCTGATAAAGTCATGCGAGCGACATCTGGAAAAAAACAAGCTGAGGGCTCAGGTGGCAACATCAGTGACAGAGTGTGGAGGTGACGGCGGCAGCCACAGCAGCATGAGGTCAGAGAGTGGCACAATGACATTCTGGAGGTGGCAAAATCAGGAATAGGCCACAGTGTGGCACAATGACACTGTGTCTAGGTCACGGCAGCAGCCACAGCAGCAGCATGAGGTCAGACAGTGGCACAATAACACAGTGTGTAGGTCACGGCAGCAGCCAGAGCAGCAGAATGAGGTCAACAGTGGCACAATGACAGAGTGTGTAGGTCACGGCAGCAGCAGCATGAGGTCAGACAGTGGCACAATGACATTCTGGAGGTGGCAAAAACATGAATAGGCCACAGAGTGGGACAATGACACAGTGTGGAGGTCACGGCAGCAGCCACAGCAGCAGCATGAGGTCAGACAGTGGCACAATGACACAGTGTGTAGGTCATGGCAGCTGCCACAGCAGCAGCATGAGGTCAGACAGTGGCACAATGACACAGTGTGTAGGTCACGGCAGCAGCCACAGCAGCAGCATGAGGTCAGACAGTGGCACAATGACACAGTGTGTAGGTCACGGCAGCAGCCACAGCAGCAGCATGAGGTCAGACAGTGACACAATGACAGTGTGTAGGTCATGGCAGCAGCCACATTAGCAGCATGAGGTCAGACAGTGGCACAATGACAGAGTGTGTAGGTCACGGCAGCAGCCACAGCAGCAGCATGAGGTCAGACAGTGGCACAATGACATTCTGGAGGTGGCAAAAACAGGAATAGGCCACAGTGGCACAATGACAGAGAGTGGAGGTGACGGCGGCAGGAGCAACATGAGGTCAGAGAGTGGCACAATAACACAGTGTGGAGGTCACGGCAGCAGCCACAGCAACAGCATGAGGTCAGACAGTGGCACAATGAGTGTGGAGGTGGGTGGCAATACCAGTCCCTGGTAAAGATGGTTGGTGGCAGATGGAGAAACTGTCAGCAGATGTGTGGCATCAGGCGGGTGGCGGCATCAGAATAGTGACTGAGGCAGGTAGTGTGAACCCAGACTCATTTCTCACAGTTTGGGTGAGGCGTCATGGCTGATGTAGTCTGATGCCTAAGGCATTGGTGTGTGGAAATCCTGGCCGATCCACGCCTGATTCATCTTGACAAAGGTCAGTCGTTCCACATTTCCCGTGGACAAGCGGGTTCTCCTTGGGGTAACGATGGCCCCTGCCGCACTGAACACCCGCTCTGATGCCACACTACTGGCCGGGCAGGACAGCTTCTCCACTGCAAACTCGGCAAGTTGTGGCCACACATCCAGTTTGGCTGCCCAGTAGTCCAGCAGATCTTCTAACTGGGGTGGCAGAGTGCTTTCCAAGTAGGCCACCACCTGTTGTTTCAGGGTCTGCTCCAGGTCCTGCTGCTGCTGGCGACTGCCCTCCTCACTAGGCGGGTGAAGGAAGCTGCTCATCAGTGACTCCAGACTTAGGTTGCTGCTGATGGAGCTGGTACTGCTCCGACCCCCCCACCTTCCCCCGCAGCCGTGGCAGTAGTACGTGAGGCCTGAAGAACCCCCGGTCAGACCTGTCAGAGGAGGGACGATGCCGCACATGGGCAGCAGCCAACTGACTACGGAGGATTTCCATATAGGATTTGAGTTTGTTCTCCCTCTCATTAGCTGGGAAATAGGCTCCCATTTTGGACCGGTAGCGAGGGTCCAATAGGGTGGAGAGCCAGAAGTCATCCCTCTGCCGGATGCTGACTATTCGGCTGTCACTAGACAGGCAAATCAGCATGCTGCGGGCCATCTGCACAAGTGACTCCGAGGGGCTCCCTGCCTCCATCTCCACTGTATACTGCCACGGTGCTTGCGGGTCATCTGCCTAGTCTTCCTCATCTCCATCTAGCTCCTCCAGCTGCTCCTGCTCCTCTTCTCTTGTCACCTGGGTAGAAAATCCACTCATTTCACCAGACAATGCTTCTGCTCCAATGTCCTCCTCCTCCTCCTCCATTTCAGTCCCCACCGGACTCGTGGCCGTGAGATGTAGTCGCCACGTCTCCAGTCCCCTGCTCAGACAGATTTTTCAGCATCTGTTCCAGGACATGAAGCAGTGGAATGGCGTTATTCATCCCGTAGTCCTGGCGACTGACAAATAACGTCGCCTCCTCGAATGGCCTCAACAAACGGCAGGTGTCACGCATGAGCTGCCACTGGCTGACATCAAAGTTACACAGGGGAGTACTTCTGTCTGCCTGGATCATCAAAAAATCGTTAATGGCCTTTCTCTGTTCATACAGTCGGTCCAACATGTGCAGGCTGGAAACATCGCATATCAGAGTGTGTTGGGGGAGGCCGTTCTGCCGCTGCAACTCGAGGAGGGTGTTCCTGGCTTTGTACGAATGGATAAAGTGCATGCACAGTTTCCTGGACATTTTCAGAATGTTCTGAAGATCGGTGGAAGACTTCAGGAACCTTTTCACAACCAGATTGAACACGTGCGCCATGCAGGGCGCATGGACCATCCCTCCTCGGTGCAGTGCGGACACCATGTTCCTCCCATTGTCCATCACTATGGTTCCGATTTGCAGTTGGCGCGGAGAAAGCCACACATCGATTTCTTGCTGCATGACGCGGAGCAGTTCCTCCCCTGTGTGACTTCGTTCTCCGAGGCAAGCCAGGTGTAGAACTGCGTGACACCGCTGTGCCCTACACATGTGGTATGATGGAGCAGTACTTGTAGAGGCTGAGATGGTGGTGGAGGAGGAGGCGGACATTGGCGCAGGAGCCGCAGTTTGACAACGTGGAGGAGAAAGCGGCGTCTCCTGTCCAAGTTGTTGGTGTGCCTGGGCCGGAAGCACATTCACCCAGTGGGCCGTAAAGGACATGTACTGGCCCTGACCGTAGTTACAGCTCCAGATGTCCGCGCTGCCGTGCACCTTGGAACAAACCGATAAGCTCAAGGACTGGCCTACCTTCTGTTCTACATATTTATGAAGTGCTGGTACTGCCTTTTTGGAAAAGAAATTACGGCTTGGAACTCTCCATCTCGGTTTGGCACAAGCCATTAGTTCTCTGAATGGTGCAGAGTCCACCATTTGGAAAGGGAGGGACTGCAGTACCAACAACTTGGACAGGAGCACGGTCAGCTGCTGCACCTTAGGATGGTTGGACGCATACTGTTGTCTCTTTGCAATCGCCTCGCTGAACGACTGCTGGCGCCATGAGTAGCGAGGAGCATCTGGACCGGGAGATGATGTCAAAGAGAAACAGCTCCCTTCTGCAGAGGTGGTGGAGCCTTGACTGGCTGCAATGGCATGCGTGCCACTGGGCGCTGCTGCTGCTGATGTTGCTGCGGCGGCAGGATGGACCACCACATCTGAGCCACGTTTCTCCCAGGCCACCAGATGGTGACGCTGCATGTGTTGACGCAGGGCCGTGGTGCCAACTTTAGCTCCCTGGCCACGCTTCACTTTCTGCTTACAGATTCTACATATACCCATATTCGGCTCCTCCGGTGTCTTAGCAAAGAACTGCCACACCGCCGAGTATCGGATTTTACCGCCAACGCTCCGCACTGAGTGACTACTGCCGCCTTTGCCTCGCTGAGCCCCTGTGCCGCTACTTTCTTGGACCTGCGTAGCGGGTTTTTTACCCCGTGGCCGCTTGGCTCGTTTTTTATTAATTATATATTAAAAGTCTAAAATGGGCATTCCACTAAATAAATAATTAAGAAAAATAAATAGGGTCCTCTCCTTTTTTCATAACCAAAGTTAAACCAACATCTCCAGGCTAATACTATAACGATGGGAAGGTTTGTGGATATTGGACTTTTCTTACTCTAAAAATACCAGCCAGCAACTGCCTCAGAAGCGAGCTAGCACATTAAGTAGTCCACTTCTGACAGTAAACTGTCTCTTCCCTATATCTGTGGTGTTTTGAGTACTGGGGTAAATAGTATGAATGGATTAATATCAGCTTTGAGTGGGCAAAAAAAAGCACTGACTGACACCAAGCCACAGAGGTAGCAATGGAGAGGTGTATTTCAGACACCTTACCTTACTAACACTGGAATAAAATGGTAAGAAAAAATGAGAAAAACAAAATCACTTTATTTAAATAAACACTCCATGGCAACATACATATTTAAACAACTGTGATTACATATAATCAAATGGGTCCAACATAGTCCAACAAGTTTGACATAGTCCAAGAGGGAACCTTTTAAATCCTAAACACTTACCAGTGTTTGGCTGATAACTATATAAAGTGAATGGGTAGCTTTAACCTTACTCACAAATAGTGGGGAAAACCACTAAAAGTGCCTAGGTGAGCACAAATTCTTAATAGGGTCCTGATGAGAGATGCTCCAATTTATTTATATTCACTGTATCCTGTGAGTTCAAAAAAATTCTAAAATTCCCAGAACTGTGATCCTGATGTTCCACTATTCAGAGATGAGAGATCTCTGTTTAGACCTTTTCCCATCCTAGACCTTACAAAAAGCTCAGAAGGTACTCCAATAAGAAGGCAACCAATAGCACTACTACAGCACTACAATGGCTAACAAGAACATTGACCATCACAAGATTAGTAGCAAGATTTTCACTGGCTCTACTATATATATATTGTGGCAGAGCAACCTTAGGCAGTCGCATGGTGCTGCCATTAGGTGGCGTAAAACAGGTCACCTGCTAGCAATGTCTTGGTGGGGCAAGCCAGTTGTTGTTGATCAGCAACACTAGGTTGCTGACACCTATAGCTAGTATTGCTGATGCCCAGCCATTATTGGCTGGCTTTTCCCGAAACAGCTGCAGATGGGTGGGTGGCTGTTCCCACGTTCCAGGTCCCCATGTTCCAGGCCACGTTTTAGGCAGGTCCATGGAGAGCTATAAAAGGCCTGGGCCTGCAGGTGTTGGGGAACGTGGTTGCTACCTGGAAGTTGGAGCAGCAGAGCTGAGGAGAGAGCTCTGGCCCCCAGAGGCTTGAAAGAAGCCAAACACTGTATTTAGAGTGTCCAGTACTGCTGGTGCTGGACACTAGGTCCAGATGATGTGTAGAGAGGGATCTCTAATTGTGTTGGTGGCTAGACAGCCTAAGGTTTCTGTTTGTTTTGTGTTTTGTATACTGTGCCTAAACAATAAAGCTGGCTGAGGCCAGTTTCAGCATAGCGTGTGGTCCAAGTGAATTTGGAGTACCAACCCATTTACCAAAGACAGCGATTCCATGAGCTAAGACTCCCTGAGGCGGTCCAAGATGGCGGTCGAAATATAAGTGGATTTTCACTATCTATATATATATATATATATAGTATATATATATATATATATATAACTATATAATATATATATATTATTATATATATATAATATATATATATAGATAAATATATTATACATAGATATAAATATATATTGTGAAGATCTACTCACATTTAGGGGCCTAAATTAAGGTCGACTCATGGTTACAAGAAAGACTATTTCCATTAACCATCACATGCATAATAAAATAGTATCTGATGTAAAGGCATACTATATATAAATAGACATTTATTTACTTACTATTTTACATTACTTACTATTGACTCTGTAAGTGATGACATCTCATTACATGTTCAACATTCCTTCTTTCCTCTGTATGAGACATATCTGAGGTTATCATCTGAGTCAACTCTAAATAAAAGGAATCCACTGTCATCTGCTAACTATTGGACCATCATGGATCCTAGCTGCAACCATATTATGATTAATTACTGGCAGCTGAGACTTGGTATTGGTATAAAGCCACCTTTGAAGATACTTTATCCCCGAGTTGGGACTAAAGGGCAATAGTTATTTACCTATCGATCAACATACTCAGAAGATTTTGGGCCACATGTATGAAAACTGTCTGGGTCTAAAACTCACATTGTTGCCCATAGCAACCAATCAGCGTGCCCCTCTAATTATTCCAGAGCACTATATGAAATGAGAGGGGCGCTCTGATTGGTTGCTATGGGCAACAATGTGAGTTTTAGACCGAGACAGTTTTCATACATGTGGCCCTTTATTCTTAAAGGGGTTTTGCTACAAAGTAAAATTGGTGTGGGAAGCTTGCATATTAAAGCTTGTGTTTTAGCTGCTACCTTAGTAATCCAGCTCGTCTCAAGGGGATACAACCAGTGACAAGAGCTCCTCAGTCTTGCTGCACATATTCAGACATTACCTCTCCTCTGAGGCAGCTACTGTCAGTCTCTTCCCTGCCTAGTAATCACAGACACTCACTCACTGCAGAGTGTTCGACCCCATTCTGCTCCTGTTCTCTGTACTCCTTAGTAATTAGTCAAACAGTGCAGATAAATAAAAAGAAAAAAGAAACCTCAATCAGGTACGTGCATTGACAAAAAATCCACATTTGGCTCCTGCAGAGATTTGAACCTAAGACCACTATGTTGGAATAAAGAAGTGTTAACCACTCAGCTACATTGCAGCTGCTTACAGCTCATTACATGAACAGACCTTTGTATGACTAGAGAGAGCACACTGTGGAGAAATGCATAGTGATGTTAAGCCTGCTGGGTCACATGATATGCAGTTCAAACAATCAATCATACACGACCCCTTTTGAACACACTTAAAGCTGAAGCAGGACAAAGCAGGCATGAAATGCCTTCATGGCAAAGCCCCTTTAAGTAACAAATGCCTTATTAAATTAATAGTCTATTTTATTTTATGCTGCTGGCAGCATTAATTCGATACCTATACAAATAACTAAAAGTATCAAATTTTAGTTACTAATGAATTAAGAATAGTATTAAAAACAGAATAGATGTCCTCAAAACCCCCCATATACCATTCCATAAATATGTACTTATCAATACAGTATGAGACACTTCAATCTAACATATTAAACACTTATCTATGACATATCATGCAATATACAGAAAAGAATAAAAATACATAAGCTGAACAAGAAGAGAAGGTTATCCCAAATCTATAGCACACACTTCCCCAACGCTCGTTTTGCCTGCAATTCTAAGGGGCATCAAGAATATATTTCAGCTCCAGATGGAAAGACTTAACTCCTCGACTTTGTACAGTGTTTTCATGTGATAAGAACAATATTTTCGGCAAAAAAATAAATGGTAAAAGGAGTGACACAGTTAATAATATTGATAATGTGGTAATTTTCCATGTCCTTGACTTATGTGTTATATGTTATACTGTGTCAGTGTATGGGTGTATCTAGATGGGGATTTTAGGAATTGGACATGTTAGCCACATCAATGGTAGTAACAGAGTATGATAAACAAAGCACAAAGCAAAAGCAAGTATAGAAATCATTACAGTCCAAAGTCATGGACTAGCATTTGCTTTGTAATGCAACATTAAACAAGGAAACATTAATAAAGTTTATGTTTGAAACTAAAATAGCAGAGATCCCAAATGTAGCCTTATTCCCCACAGACTGTTAATGCATAGTAAAGCTATTTTTAAATAAATAATTGCCATTATGCATATAGTCAGGTACTTTTTGTAACAAATAATCTGAACAGTAAACATCAACCGGTTATCCTGGTCTGACTAGAGTCATTTGGCAGAATGAGCTTTACACTTCGCTTTAAATGACTGAGGCCATGCCATGACCTGTAAAGTGATCTCTGCTACCTGCTGTAAAAGACAGAGAAAGCGCCCCAGTGCTTACAGCTTAATTAAGATAACATATAAAACATCTCTTCTGGTAAGGGGTATCAGATATTATTGGATTAAAATGAATATACATTGCTTAGCTCTGCCCTTAAAGCAAAAAACTTAATTGCTAAGCTTTCTATATTTAATAAATGTACTATAATGAATAAATGGAAGAAAAAATAAAAATAAATTTTATATGTACAATATGTCAGTGTTGATTTCATTATTAAACAACCATACCTATTGATACTTGAATTCATCCACTCTTTAAAAAGTTTGGCGGCCAGTTGTCTACATTCTTGGATTCCAAAGATACATGCCATACTGATTGACTTTACTTCATTGTATCTGTAGACAAAATATAATAATCAAAAAAGCACAGAAAATATATTCAAGACCTAATGTTTGCAGATCATAGTAGACATACATTGAATCCAAATGTTTAAATGTCATAATTAACACATGCCATTTATTCATTATTTGGGGGGAGGATGTATTAACCTGTCACCTCTAGTCTCCTGACCCACTACTGAAACAAGAGTAATGAAATGCGTTATGCTCTAATTTTTCTTGACATTAACATTTCGGGCCACATGTATTAACCTGTTTAGGTATAAAACTCACATTTTTGCTCATAGGTTACTATTTGCAAATGTGTTAGTTTTAGACCTAAACTTTTTCATAAATGTGGCCCTTCATGTTTAAAGGCAATGCTAATCTTTTTGGAGAAATTTCCATTTATAATTTAGTAGGGTGACATAGGGACAGCCTCCATAGGGTACAGGCACCCGTTTCAGGGTGGGTTATCCACTGTATAGGCAGGGGGAATTGTTTTATTTCTGGGGCTTACAGTATCTCACAGAAGTAGGTACACCCCTCATAGTTTTGTAAATATTGTATCTTATCTTTTTATGGGACAACACTGAAGATATGACACTTTGATACAAAAAAAGTAGAGCAACAATTCTTTTTATCAGATCCTCAGACAGTTCTTTGCCATGAGGTACCATGTTAAACATCCAGTGACCAGTATGAACGCGATAACACCAAATTTAACACACCTGCTCCCCATTCACACCTGAGACTTTAAAACACTAACAGCTCACATGACACCGTGGAGGAAAAATAGCAAATTTGTCCATTTTCACTTAGGGTTGTACTCACTTTTGTTGCCAGCAGTTTAGATATTGATGGCTTTGTGTTGAGTTCTTTTGAGGGGAACACCAAATTTATACCGTTATACGTACTGTACACTGACTACTTTACATCTTAAAATGTAAGAGATGTACTCACTTTTGTTAGATACTGTAGTTATAGTCATCTATATATTACCATTTTTCCACATAATTTTTTGGGTCATTTTATATCACTATAATGGATTATGACTTGAATTTGGGATATCAATCCATCAATAGACATTCTGAAGGTCACTTGAGTGTATGCAACATCAAACTACATCAAACCACTACTGGGTAGAGAGGTTACGTGATTCTCATAAAATATTGTATTTACTATGTGTGAAGCCCTATATTGTGACATACATTATCCCTGTTGTACTATTGAAGGTATGTATTCAATTATCAATTAGCAATATGTAAGCAATTCATTTTGGTCAATACAATCCTTGTTTATTTGTGAAAAATATCAAAAAGTGTTGAATTTTTGGAAAGATTTGCCATTTTCAAAGTGTATAAATTTCAAGACAGACAGTCATACTAAACAAAATAGTAAATAATTCACATCTACCATAAGTCTACTTTATGTTGGCATCATTTTTTAAACATCCTTTTTTCGGATATTAGGGGGCTTTTAAATTTAGTAGCAAATTTTAACATCTTCAAGAAAATTTGTAACACAGATTTTTTAAGGGACCAGTCCAGTTATGATGGGGATTTGAGGGGCCTCTATGTTAGACGCCCCCATAAATGACTGTATGTAAGAAACTTCACCCATCAAGGTATTTAAAACAACTTACAAAGTTTGTTAACCCTTTAGATATTTCATACAGATGAAAGCAAAAAGGAGGTGAAATGTATTTATTTATTTATTTGCAGATTTTCTATTTTATAAATGTTTTACTGGAGCACAGTAAATGTGAACAGAGAATTCAATATTGCTTCCCCTGATTCTGTTGTATTTAGAGATATACCATATGTGGCCCTAAAACACTATTTGACTCAAACACAAGCCTTTTAATAGGAGGAGCACCTACTGGCCTTTGGGGACTCATTTTCTTTAGGATATTTTTTAGGTGCAAAATGTAGGCGCAATTTGTGAACACCCTAGGTTGCTAAAACTTAATAAGCACCCCTAGAAAGACCTCATTTGGTAAACTAAGCCCTTAAGGAATATATCCAGGATTGTAGTGACGTGAGTATATTTACCCCACAGGTTTGTCACAGATTTTTTTTTAGCCGCAGTTTATGAAAATGGAAAATTAATTTTTTTCCAATGATATGTAGTTTTAGCTGAAAATGTTTCATTTTCACAAGAAAGCCTGGAAAAAAAAGCATGGGAAAATTTATAATGCAATGTATTAAAAGTTCAGCAACACACTATGCGTGGGTGCAAACTGCTGTTTGGGCGCATAGCAGGGTGTACAAGGGAGGAACCGCTATTTCACTTTTAGAACGCAGATGTTGATGGATGCCATTTTGCATTAGCAGAGCCCCCAAAGTACCAGAACTGGTGAAACCTTCCACGAGTCACCCCATTTTGGATTCAACATTTCTCAGGGAATTTATAATGGGGTACATTGTGCATTGTGGGACCACAGGTGTTCCACATTTTTTTCTAGTGTTGGGCCATGAAAATAAAAAAAAATGCTATTCCCTACATTGTTTTTTAGGTTTCATTTTTACAGGGTTCGTCTTGCGATATGAATGACATGATCACTTTACTATGCAGGACGGTACAATTACAACAATATCCATTTTATATAGTTTTTTATGTTTCACTAGTTTAACAAAAAATTGCATTTTTATGTCATCATATTCTGACAACCATAACTTTGATTGATATCATGGAGTTCAACTGATGCATACTAAATTAATTTTTTTTAATGTTTTTTTGCTTTTACCCAATAAAAACACTTCTATTTAGAAAATAAATTTATATCTTTTTTTTTTTACCTTGTAGCAGTTTAAATAAAAAAAGTTTTTATTGTGTTAAACAATGTTTATGCATCACTCTAGTGTGATTGCAATTCTTTTTTTATTGTTATGTATACAGAGCTGTGTAAGGGCTCTGTTTTTGTGTTCCACCATGGGGTTTATATGACTTTTTGATTGCTTTTTATTCAGTTTATGTGCAGCAGGATGAACAAAAATCACAATTCTGACTTTTTTTTTTATTGCGTTCATTTTGCATGTTAAATGACATGACAGATTTATAGGTTAGGTCGTTATGAATGCGGTGATACCAAATATGTGTACTTTTCTTTTACTTTTTGCTTGGACCCTGGTTACTCTCTTGTCTATCGCTTCTGTACTGCGCTGCCCGTTCGTTGCTGACTCAGCTTGTCTGACCTCTCCGGTTTGTTCTGTGTTTGATCATCTTCGCCTGGTGTCTCACTTGGCTCAGAGTAGATCCCAGTCTTCAGGTAGGGGCCAACCTATTAAGGAGTCGGGTACCCAAAAAGACAGGGACAGAGGCTGGGACCAGCATCAAGGCCTCACTCCATCTGTGTCTCCATGTGCGTCCCTGACAGTCCCTTACACTATGACTTTTTTTCCTCATGATGGGAGTACCTGCAGTTGTACTCTCACTAGTCAAAAGGGATGCCATATTCTAGTGATATGCATTGCAAACTTTAAAACTATAACTTGATGTATGTGGTACTTACTGTTCTGTTAAAGACTCAGGTCTGACAGTCCAATTTTTTGTTAACTTTTTAAAATGATTAAATAGTGGTGTAACCTGCCGCTTCATGTAAGCCTGTTGGAGAAAATCTGCAAATTTAGTGACAGCCTAAATCACAGTGTTCAAACAACATTGATATTCCCATTGTCTTATACTATATGTCTATGAAACATTATCATTAAAGAAGTTTTCTTCCCATGCAGTTCCATGGAATTACAGGAAGCTTTATAGTCAGACTGTGGGTGGTTCTATAGTAGTGATTAGCATATCAGTAAATAATGCTACTAATCTACCAGGAGTGAAAACAAGTACTTAATTAAGTCTTAATTAACCTGTCCTCACTTGTTGACAGCTAATCATCATAATGAAAAAAAACCTTTAGGGTATGTTGACACAGTGTCTTTGTGGGCCATATTTCGGGGCGCAATTGCGCTGCAATATGCCCTGGAGTAAGGCACACAACTACAGTAATTTACAGTTCTCAGTGAGCTATGATTAAGTGCCATTTTCTCTGTCGGGGGGCTGGCCGACAGCACTTTAAAAGTACGCACTGGCAAGTAAGTTACAGAGAGTGGTATTCATTAAAATAAAAATTTTACCCCAATCCCTTACACTTTTCCTACTGTCCCATACAATACATGTCCGCCCTCCCCACTTTAAGGCATATCCAAAAGGACTATTTGCAGTCTGTATGGGGCTTAAAGGGGTTTTATCGTTACAAAGAACATGTCTCAGATTATGGGGACAGTAAAACTAAGCACTTTTGTAATTGGGTTGCATTACCTCTGTCACTTGGTTTAGCAGATATGAGCTTCTCTGTAAATCTGTCTTCTATTTCTGCTGTTGCTGGTCAGAACGCCCCTGGTCGATTCCTGCACCCTAGACATGCCCCCTGCACTGTGATTGGCTGGCTGACATTTCATTCAGCCTGTTGGGATACGCCCCTAGACAGGAAACGCCCCGGCCACGCCCCCTGTGCTGTGATTGGCTGCCTGCACACTTTGTGTTTACTCCCCTCTGAGCTGTTAAAATGGATAGTGAAACCAAGGTCTGCTGGCTATATATACATCCCCCAGCTTTAGGCCCCTTTCACAGGGCTTTTTCCCGACGGATTTGTGTGCCGTATTGAGCGCACAAATCCGCCGTGAATAAGGGGCGGGACGGGGGCGGGGCCGGAGCGCGTGGGGGCGCCGCCCCGGCCCCATAGACAATGCATTGTTTACGGCGCGTCCGCGCCGTAAATAATGTGCATGTCACTTTCTCCCCCCGCAGCAGATTCGCCGAGCGGGGAGGAGAGACGGAATCCACTGTTCTCTATGAGAGCAGTGGATTACCGTAATGACTCCGACGGATTGGCGCCGTATTGAAGCGCAAATCCGGCGCGGAATACGGCGCCAATCCGTCGGCAAATAAGCCGTGTGAACGGGCCCTTAGGGTCAATGTTCTGGGCAATTACTGGCTGTTTAAGGGGCTTTTGCCAAGAGGTTGATTCACCTCCTCACAGGTCCAGTCCTTAAGCTGCTACTTGGAAAAGAAGGCGTTCTGTTCCTCAGATCGAATGCAAGCCCTGTCTCTTTATGATGTCATCACCTGTAGTGTATAACAGAAGTATTCAACACTGCATTTGCGCAACGAGAATGTGTAGTGCAGTGCTTAGCTGATCAGCTTAGCAAGAGAGAGGTTAGGAGTTCAAGCCCCATCAGTATTTTTTTTTTTTCTTTTATAAATTGTACACATATGTAAAGATATGAAAATATATGTGTAGACATCTATAATTGTATTCATATACACACACAAAGCTCCCCTATATAGTGTCCCATCCTCACAGTCACACCAAGCACTTCCAACATACGTGATACAATGCATATACTCTGGGGGATGACACATGATATAGGGGAGCTATGTATGTGTATATATATCATTATAGAGATTAACATATATATTTCAGGTCTCTCTACATATGTGTAGAATTTGGGGGGGGAGAAATATACCCTGTGAGGGACTAGAACTCCAAACCCCTTCGTTGTAAAAGCAATACTCTACCATTCCTCTACCACTGCACCACCAGCCCAAGTTAGTCACAAGCGGAGCAGGATCTTCTCTCAGAGCTAATTGCTTCTTCCCCCCACTTGTTTTCACTCACATGTCATTGACAGCAAGCAGAGATCTTTACTTGAAGCTGACATTTGTAGTTGAGTAAAGATCTCTGCCTGTTGTCAGTACAATTTGGATGAACACCACTAGAAGTAACAGCTGCTGGCTTTCAGTTGTGTATAAACTAAGACATATGACAGGTGCTTGCTGGAGTTTGGAGCCTCAAGGCTGCAGACATAAGCATGCAGGAGGCTACAGAGCTGTTATATCTAGACAACCTTCTGCATCCCCTGCTTCAAACAAAATGATGATGTCACAGTTCTTCAGTGAGGGGAGACACGCCTCCTGGGAGGAGAGACACGCCTGCTGACAGGAGAGACACGCCCCTGGATTTCAAACTCAATCTGAGAAAATTAGCTGAACAGCACGAGCAGCTCAAACGATACTCCTTTAAGGAGGACACATTTTGGGGCCACAACATTATACTCTTTACCAGGGGTATAACTACAGGGATAGCAGGGGTAGCAGTTGCTATGGGGCCCAGTGGCTTGGGGGGGGCCCCGCAGCCCCAGGGCAGCTGCTATCACCTCTGCTACCCTGGTGATGCCGCTCCTGGGCCCGCCGGTAGTGAACATACCAGTTCACTGTGGCGGGTGCAGAGCTGCGGGGCCGGTCTGTGAGGCACGGGGGGGGGGGGCCGCCGCCGGCAGGCTCCGCCCCCTTGCTTCACAGAGGCCCTCTCTTAATTGTATGCACGTCCGTGCGACGCGCATACAATTAAGATGAATGATGGAGCAGGGAGAGCTGAGCGCTCCCTGCCCCTGCCATACATCGCCCAGCAGGCGGCGCGGCGGAAGTGACGCCATCGAGCCGCCTGCCGAGCTTCCTGTCCTCAGCCCCAAGCCTAAAGCAGCAGGCTTGGGGCTGGCAGGAGACGGAGACGCCGGGGGAGCGCGGCCAGGTAAGTAATGAGCTACGGGGGGCCCTAAAGGGGGAGGGGGACTATACCTACAGGGGGGGGGGAAGAAGTATACCTACAGGGGGCTCTAAAGGAAGGAGGGGAGCACTATACCTACAGGGGGCTCTAAAGGGGGGGGGGAACTATACCTACAGGGGGATATAAATGGGGGGACTATACCTACAGGGGGCTCTAAAGGGGGGAGAACTATACCTACAGGGGGCTCTAAAGGGGGAGGGGGGACTATACCTACAGGGGGAGCACTATAACTACAGGGGGCTCTAAAGGAAGGGGGGAGCACTATACCTACAGGGGGCTCTAAAGGGGGAGGGGGGAATATACCTACAGGGGGCTCTAAAGGGGGAGGGGGGACTATACCTACAGGGGGCTCTAAAGGAGGGGGGGAGCACTATACCTACAGGGGTCTCTAAAGGGGGAGAACTATACCTACAGGGGTCTCTAAAGGGGGAGAACTATACCTACAGGGGGCTCTAAAGGGGGGGAACTATACCTACAGGGGGCTCTAAAGGGGGGGAACTATACCTACAGGGGGCTCTAAAGGGGGGACTATACCTACAGGGGGCTCTAAAGGGGGGAACTATACCTACAGGGGGCTCTAAAGGGGGGGGACTATACCTACAGGGGGCTCTAAAGGGGGGGAGAACTATACCTACAGGGGGCTCTAAAGGGGGGGGGGGGAGAACTATACCTACAGGGGGCTCTAAAGGGGGGGAACTATACCTACAGGGGGCTCTAAAGGGGGGGAGAACTATACCTACAGGGGGCTCTAAAGGGGGGGGGAACTATACCTACTGGGGGCCCTAAAGGGTTGGGGAGAATTATACCTACAGGGGGCTCTAAAGGGGGGGGAGCACTATACCTACAGGGGTCCCTCAAGGGGGGAGGAGAACTATACCTACAGGTGGCTCTAAAGGGGGGGGACTATACCTACAGGGGGCTCTAAAGGGGGGAACTATGCCTATAGAGACCCCTAATGGGGGGTGGGAGGAGAACTAAGCCTACAGGGGGTCTCTAATCTACAGGGGGGGACTATTCTGTCTACAGGGGGGACTATTCTGCCTACAGGGGGCCCTAATCTACAGGGGGGACTATTCTGCCTACAAGGGGGCTCTAATCTACAGGGGGGAACTATTCTGCCTACAAGGGGGTCCTAATCTACAGGGGGGAACTATTCTGCCTACAGGGGGGACTATTCTGCCTACAGGGGGCCCTAATCTACAGGGGGGACTATTCTGCCTACAAGGGGGCTCTAATCTACAGGGGGGGGACTATTCTGCCTACAAGGGGGCTCTAATCTACAGGGGGGGGAACTATTCTGCCTACAAGGGGGCTCTAATCTACAGGGGGGGAACTATTCTGCCTACAAGGGGGCCCTAATCTACAGGGGGGGGACTTTTCTGCCTACAATGGGGCACTAATCTACAGAGGGCCCTATTCTACCTACAGGGGTGGCCTAAGCTACAGGGGGCCCCCATTCTACCTACATAGGAACCCTAAGCTACTGCCCGGGGGCCCGAAGCTGCCTACATCTCCCCAAGCTACCTAGCTACTGCCCGGTGGGTGCTAAGCTACCTAGCTACCGCCCGGGGGCCCCGTTGTACCTACATACCGACTGGGGGAGCCCCATAATTACCAGGGGGTAATTCTTACCATTTGGGCCATTATAAATGGGGAGTTTGTATATGAGGGGAGGGGGCACTCACTTGGGAAAATGATTAAAAAAAAGTGAGGAGTCTCAGGTATTTGTGTTGTAAATTCTACAGGGACGAGTGGTGGACGGAGGAAGTCATCATGGAGGTCTGGACCGAATAGAGAAGAAAAGAGAAAGTGAATGACTAATCAGATAAGACGTCACCTGTGAGGCCCTAAATGTAAGTAAACTATTTGCAAAGCACCTGTGTATCTGATATCTACCACTATATGGTCACTGTATGGTGGTTATATACAGTCTGCAGAGCCTGTGTACACTAGTATATACCACTATATGGTCACTATATTGCGGTATTATTGGTCTTTGTGTACTGATCAGTAATAGTGTAGGGGTATTATTCAGTCACTTTGTGGTCATGTTCTGGTGGTATAATCAGGTTCCTATGTAATAGGGTTATTGGTAATGTTAGTCTTGGTATAGTGGATTTGTTTGGTAGCAGTATGATGGTGATATGTAGGGTGAGGTATTTACCCTTTGTATTATCTACATTATCTAACAGCATGTCCTGGTAATTGTTCATGGTCAGGTAGGTGGGCGGGAGGGGGGGGGGAGGGGGCCCCATACAAAAGTTTGCTGTGGGGCCCTGGCTTCTCTAGTTACGCCCCTGCTCTTTACCAAGAAGGCTCAGGACTACCACAATTTTCACCCAGTTTTTGCAAATCCACAATTGTCCCAATTATCCACTGGACCTCCTCCTTACTTGGTCCTCTCCTTAGAAAAGGTAAGCCAGGTTATGCCCTTACTTTTTTATATTCTCATTTATTATGGGATAAGTTACTTTTATGTATCCCTGAAAACAAGCCAGCAGTTCTGATGTTTCAGAATCTGGACTTTGGCCCAGGTATGTCTCCCTCTCAATTTGCTTGCTGATTTTAATGACACATTGGGGGTAAAAACTCTTGAACTCTTCAGTATCATTCAAAACTTACTAGATGGCTCTTTTGAGCTCAACAAATTACTCATTTTATAAATTATTAGAACTGACTGTCTTAACACTATAACAAGAATTTATGGGTTTTTTTTGTTTCGGATAGTGCAGAGAAGGATTTTTACATTTGCTTTGCTGTCTGTGTCCCTGGTAAGAAGGATTCACCTCATGTGCTGCTGTGGTATGCTGGAACTTGTCGTTCCGCAGCTAATATCTTCTGTGCAACATGGAACTACAAGTGGCAGCATGCCCCATATATCTCCATTTGTAACTAGGGGACAGATATAAGTCGGAATGGTGTAAGTCGAAGACTTCCTGTATGTACTAATATTAGTCCTTTAGGTTACAATATTAAATGGTTTTGGACCAAGCACTGTAAGTTAAAACTATTGTAACTTGATTTGATAACTCTATAGAAAACTAGCAATTGGTTCTGAAGTGACATCCCAATATAATGTAGTTATCCATTGGTAATTGGTTCTGAAGCTGTCATCCTAAAATAATGTAAAATTAAGATCAAAGGCAATTAAGCAGATAAGTAACAAAAATTAAGTAAGTCATTACATATAGCAGTCTAAAAAAGCTGCTGGAAATCACTTTCTATGTTGAAAACAGAAGCTACCTCAAGGTCATTTGTAGTTTATTCAGTGTACCAGAAAAATAAAATGGAAAAACTTGCAGCTGGTGAGCAAGGGAGCTGCTCATCCGGGCACATATAAGGAGCAGTACAGGACATGTCGTACCGCACTGTACAGTTGAGAGGCATTACTACACTGCCAATCACTGCATGCAACTCACTAATCTAGATGATTGACAAGTAAAATGTTCATGATAATCACAGTTACATAGCTAATACGGCTGAAAAAAGACAAATGTCCATCAAGTTCAACTAAGGATGGAGGAAATGAGGATGAAAGGAGGGGTATAGGAATTCTTTCAGCTGATGCAGATTTTGGAAACCATAAGACATGAACAAATCTGCCCTGAAGGAATATATTTTTTCAGATCCCAAATCATCTGGATCTTCTATCAATCACATGAGCCTCAGATTAGCAGCATCTGTGACATGTCTCAGAAAAGAATATTGTATGTTAAAAAATAAATTAGGACTTCCGGTTCCAGCGCCACCATGGTGAGAGCCTAGAACGGGAGCTCCTGGACATCGGGGCATAATGGCCAGGCCAGACTCGCCACAGTTGCCCGCTCACAGCCCGTATCCGACTGGGACCCTCCAGCGACTCACTGGACAGACCTGGAACCTCTGAGCACCGCGGCAGGCAGCGGAGTGCTGAAAAGCCCGTGAAGTCGCGCACACCACGTGTGCGCAGCAGCAGTAGGGCGGAGCTTTCAGGAGGGACGCGGTCTCCTACCTGCAGGCACGCCAGCTCTCTCCTCGCGCCCGACTCCCGCCCGTTGAGAGATCACAGCGGGGAACACCGGACAGCAGCCCCGGACGTCAGCCCTCCTGCCAGAGAGGAGGTGAGGCTCGGAGGCCTTATAAGGTACTGAAGGGACGTGTAGATACCGGTGCCAACTCCATTGCGCCTCTCAGAGACACTCTGAGGCTCTTCCATACCTGGCCTCAGGGGATATCGCTCACTTTCTCCTCGCAAACAGCAGAGGCTGCCGTCTCCCTGGGGGCCCCGCGATCTGAGGCCCTATACCCTCACTTTCACAGGGCCATAACTCTTCAATCAGTCTCCTAGCAACATCTGGGGTCCCATTGCCAGGCAACATGCCACTGCTGCTAAACAGTGCTCGGCAGCCCTGACTGCAAAACGCCATCCTGCACTTTTGTAACGTCTCTTGGGCACTGTCACAGACTTGAGACTTAAGCTCCTTCTTTCTCCTACCACTTCAGCCTGTTATTCCTGTGTAAGCTCCGGAGGCTGCCACCACTATTTAAAAGACCCAGTGCATCGTGTCTTGGATATATATTACCAGTATTATATCTCTAACATTCTATGGAAAAATTAATTTGCAAAATGGGCCGCACAAAAAGTGTTAAACAAGCAGGCAAGGACAGTAAAGGCCAGGAACCCGCCTCCCCTGAACCCCCTTGTCAAATACAAACGCAAGATTCCTCTGACAGCCCATGTCCATGTCCTTCTACAGACTGGGACACTTTTGCAAATCCCTCACTAACATCTGCAGAACTGTTAACTAGTCAATCGACTGTCCTTGACGCTAGTCATTTCAGATTGACCCTGCAAGTGCTCAGTTTACGTTGATAGTGGTGGAAGTTGCAAAACAGATTTCTGCAGACCTTTAGGCTTCACTTACTGCCTCTGTAGCGCAAATGGTAGCCCAAGTGAAAGCGGACGTTAAAATTCACGCAGAACGCCTTGATGATCATGATGTTCAACTTCAGGATCTCACCAGTGAAATGGATAAAATCCGTTCTGAACTCTCAGACCTGGCCCAGGAAAATTGCCGACAGAGATAAAATGGACGATCTTGAAAATAGATCTCGAAGAAACAATTTGCGAATAATAGGCGTCTCCGAGGCAGTCCCAGCGAGCAAACTTCTCAACCTCTATGCAAAACTTAGAGTTTCGTCGTTAATAGGTAATTTCCCCAACCCCCTAGCTAGGTGGGAGAGGTACTTTCCGGGACTGGATGCCCCACAACTTGCTCTGGCAGGTTGGAATAAAATATGCAAGGCCATAATAAGCGAAAGATGGAGGGAAACCTACTTCCGTTTCATGCATCAAGCCATATACGGTTTTACCATTCCCCCGCACCCCTCCGCCCCCCACCGCAAAATAGCATGCCCCAAATATAACCAGCCAAAGACAGATTTAATCCATGGAATGTGGTCCTGTTTGGAATCTCAGAGATTCTGGAGAAACCTTGGAAAACTTTTGAGCTCAAAATGGAACCTTGAAATACCGCTATCCCCTGATTTTTGCCTTTTCCATGATTTGACTGGCCTGAACAAATACCATACGCTACTCCACATAGTGCTTTTGGCGGCGAAACGGTGCATCCTACTTAATTGGCTAGAAGACACCATGCCGGGAATAGGCGAGGTATTAAAGCAGGTTAAACTATATTTGAATCTTGAAAGAATCGACGTCGAATCTGCAAAAATATCCCGCACAGGCAAACTTTTTACTACCTGGAAGCCCTTTCTCAAAAAATTTTTTCCTCTGAAGAGATACGTTGGTTTTTCCCTTTAGATTTACCAAATGGTATCTAGAGGGGGCACTAGATGGCTCACTTGGTTGCCTCCTACTCCCTGATACCTCATCGTAGGGTTTGGTGTTGGTTTCCCTTTGCTTCACTTCCTATATCCGGGGGAGAAGTACAATAGGCCTTCTCATCTCTTTCTGGCCCTGCGCATTAGGACCTTATACCCTGACTTAACATTGGATGCTAATATGACCCGTTGGAGAGGATATTCAATTTCCCCTTTCCCTTCCCTCCCCAATCCCCATGCCTCTAATTGTTGTTTCGTTCGGTGTGTATGTCTGTCTTTTGGGTGGTTGTGTTCGTTTATGTTTGTTGATTTAAACGGGAAAATTGGTTTCTAGGCCGGTCTTTGTTCTTAGTACTGCGAGACACCTTAAGAGTCAACGGCCCACAGCTCTGCTTCTAGACTACCTGAGACTCATGTAACCAATTGCTACTGTGGTCGATAATACCCTATAACAGTACCTTGTAATACTGATTGTTATCGCATTTTGTGAGTGTATCATTTGTCAAGTTCGGATGAAACCTAATAAATATATATATATATAAAAAAAAAAAAAAAATGAATTAGTTGGTATTAAAATAGGTGGCAAACGTTGTTATTTTGTTTTATCTAGTTTAAAACAAATTGGGATGGATAAGGGCAAGTTAAAAAAACAGTTATCATTCTTGATGATTCTAAAGCTATCTTTCATGTAGATTGGGAACCCTTCATGTTAAGGGCCCGTTTTAATAAGTAATGATTACTAAGTTACTAATAATCCATTTTAACCCTAGTCCATTTTTTCCTTTTCTATCTTGTATCTCCACTCCGCCTGTGTTTAGATAATAAGAAGAAGAAGAAGATATAATCACATATCTGATTATAATCACAAATGTGGGGATTGTCTTTTTAAGGTTATCAAAACAAATTGTCCTTTTGGTTCTTTTTTTGGTAAAAGTTTATATTTTCTGTGTTTGCAATGGAATAAGTGTTAGCTTTGCTGTTATTCATAATGTTCATACACTTTTATCATATCAAATTACATCCATAAATACCGATTTACTGTGATATGACTCCTGCTTAAAGAGGTTTTCCAGAACTTGTTTTATTTTTTAAGTAGCATTTAAAAATTAAGCTGCCATTTAAAAAAAAAAAAAAAAAACGTGAATTGAGTCTCCATGAAGCGTTATGTCATCTCTCCACTGGTCTACCGCTATATTCCTGTTTCCTGTTGAACAAGACGTCACTGCTACAGTCACTGATTGGCTGCAGCAGTCACATACTGTTGGCTGACATTACCATTCGGAGCACTTACTTGCAAATGGGGATTTCAGCCAATGGCATGTGACTTCTGCAGCAATGTTGTCCCATTTAAAAGTAGACCAAAAGACAACAGGATACCAGCAGAGGCTGTTTCAGGCACCCACATAATAGGAGAGTTGGGTATATACTTTGTATTTTTAAAAGGCAGCAGTATGCTTTTAAAAAAATAAACATATGTTAAAATGTAACAGTATGCAGTGTTTTTTCCATTGACTCAGTGAGCTTTCATGTACATGATATTTTTTTTTAAACTTAAAAATCCAACCCCTTAAGCCCAAAACCCCCCCCAAAACAGAATTTGTTTATATCCTTTTGGGGGGGGCCATAGAATTCACTAAACCTTTCAAAACCCAAGCCTCCACCCAAATTTAGTTCTTTTTCATTCCCTATAAAAATTTTTTGTTCCCTCTCACCCTAATTTTTTTTTAAGGAAAAGGGTTATTTTTAGCACTGCAAAACCAGTGATAAAGGTGCAGGAAAGGAGCCCCAAGGGGTGGATTTGCACTTTAAAAAAATTTTTAATTTTAGTTTTGGGGCTCAGAAATTTGGAAACATATTTTGGTGGGGGGGCTTTTTAACAGCTTTATCAATATCTGCAAAAGGTTTTGCATTAATCTCTGGAAAATCATAAAGAGGGGGAAATGCTGAGGTGCGGGAAAAATCCACGGGATTGGGGGGGATTTAATAGGTGAGTAGTGTTTTTTTTTATATTTTTTGACATTTGCTGCTTATTTTAAATTCACGGGAACAAACAAGCAACTGAAAGTTGCATTCACCCCACTTTTGGAAAATTTGGGTTGTAATGGTGTTTTTGTTTGCAGGTGAAGTAAGTCGGGGAGGCCCTTCCCTTTCTTTTTTCTTTCAATTTTTTATTTTTCCCGGAGTACCCAACGGAAAATATTGAGAAAAATATAAAAGCCCCCTGGTTTTTTTACCGCTTTGGGTTTCCATACACATTTTGTGCAAATTAAAAATCTCTATAAAGTAAGTGAGACTGCTGAGAGCTGCCTGCCAAGGCATGTACTCCACATCCTTGGCAAGAAACTTTGTTGTTTCAAGTGCTCTTGTAATGTTTATTATCTCGGCTCTAAAATGCAATAAATAAAAGCATTTAAAGGCAAAAATTGGGAAACTTCTACTTATTAAACCATTAGAAATATTACACATTGCCTATAAAACTAAGGACCTGTTATCAATGTGATCTATAAAATTTTGTTCAAATTTCAACTTGTAAGGGATAAAAAACCCCCAAAAAACTCCAATGTAATAGAAAAACCCCCGAGCAAAGTTGTAGAAGTTATAAACTTTTTGAAAGTTTAATTAGAAAAAAATAAGAAAAAATTGGTGGAAATTTTTAAAAAACTGCGTCCAGATCAGAGGAGTGTTGTAGGCAACAGAAGAATCATTTTCTTGTAAAATATTGCTAATCCAGCCAGTTGAAAAAAGATGCCCCCCGCGCTTTAATGCAACATATATATCCGCCACCTTCCCCTGTTTGGCGTTTAGTACATGCTATTGCACCCTCTAATGTTATGTATTAAACACTGAGTCAGTCTTTCATATTTGCAAAGTACAAAATAAACACAAAACCCATTTTTTTATTTATGCTCACCTGGTAGTTAAAATGATCCTTTTCAATGATCTGACCCCGGGGTTGATAACAGGAATAAACCTGCAAAACAAAAGGGGTTTGGGGGTTTAGAATCTTTAATAAAAATTAGGTTTTTCTTTTTTATTTCTTTGGGGAAAAGGGGGTAAAAAAACCCATCGCCTCTTATTTATTTCCCAAAGTGACTAAAAATATTATTCCCTTGTATTTCCCCACCGGGAATTTTGGGCCCCGGACTTGTATTTTATTTTTGGCACCCCCAGGGGGCCCTTTTTTTTGCGACATTTGTAGCGTGGGAATGCGCCTGAACTTTAAACCTTATTCTACTCCCAGGTCTTTAAGATTTAGTGTATCTGCTACTAAGTGAAAATTTCCTGGCTCAGGTAAATGTTTTTTTAAAAGTGGCTTACCTTTTTCCAGCAGAAAATTGCCCCCGGATTTTGCGGGACCCAAATGTTTAAATGAGTGAAATTGTACTTTTGTGGGTTGCAACACTTTCCCCGATTTTAAAGGCTTATTAATAGTGCCATGGGGTTTTAAAAATTTTCCCCTTAAAATTTTGAGTTTTGTTGTTTTAAATGCCGATTTCTGCTGCACCCCCCCGAAAAATACATGTCCCCCCTTTTGGGTGAAAAAATTGAAATATGTAAAATTTTGGGTTTTAATATGGGCAAATATTTTTAAATTTGTCCCAAACTTTCCCCTTTTTTAAAAAAAAGACTATGTTAAACAAAATTCTTTATCAAATCAAAAAAATTTTGGCCCTGTCGGGTTTTTTAAAAACATATGTTTTCATATTTTGTTTTTGAAACGTTTTTTGTTTCAATTGTAAGGTGCTTCGGGGGTTTGTTTTATCTTCTTAAATTTCCCCCCAGCGGGGAATTTTATGAAATCAACTTTTGCCTTTTTCCTATTCAAGGTCATTTTTGTCGAGCCATTTTAGTTTTTTTGTAGTTTGTTTAAAGGGGCTATTTTCCTTTTCTCGTATTGTTCCCCTTACTGTTGTGTTAAAATCCCCAAAAAATTTAAAGGGTTAAAATTTAAACCCTCATCTGCATTCTTAAATTTGACCCAAAAACAGGGGCCCCAACACTAAAATTGTTGGCAGCTATGAAGTTTGGATACTTCCCCGGAGGAGCAATTTGAGTGAAAAATTTAAATTTAAACAATATTCTGCCTATAAAAACCTTTTTTGGGAAAAATAAACAAAAATTTAGAACTTTAAAAAAAATTAAATTCATAGAAAAAAAAATTTTCCTAACCCCTAATTACTCCAGAGAAAATAGATTATTTGTCAAAATTGGGTTCATGTACATAAAGAAAGGAAAATGTGATCACAGTTGCTGTGGTTACTGGGTTGTATGGATTTGATTTCCCGGGGTTTTAACCCTGGGAGCAATTAAAAAGTTTTTTGGGGTTTCCTTCCCCTTTTTTAAACCCTTTGGGGGCCCCAGGGCCTAAAAAGTAGTTAATAAAACCAGAACATTTTTTTATTTTTGGGTTTCCTTTGTGTTTCAACGTTGAAACTTTTTTATTTTCTTCGTACGCATTTGGGATGACCCCTTTTTTTTTTTTCGGGAAAATTGTTGAAACTTTTTAGGGGGGAAATAGTTTTAAATTTTCATTTTAAAAATTTTATTGCAAATTTTTTTTTAATTTTTTCTGTTTTTTTACTTTTTTTTTTTACACCATTCACATTCCACACTTAACAACTTGTTAGATTAATTCTACAGGTTATTACGGTTGTGTGGATACTTAATATGTATAGGGTTTTTTTTGTGTGTAATGTTTTGCACAATTATTTTTATTAAAATATTTATTTTTATTTTATTGTTTATTTTTTCTTCATTTTTTTCAACTTTTTATATTTTTTACTTTTTTTTTAATCCCATGAAGGCAGTACTGTTTTACTTTGTTTTTTTCACTTGTTAATGTTTAGCATATTCATAAAATGCTAATACATTCTTAAACTGGGTCACTTTGACACAGGCAGTAATCAGGACAGCACACAGTGTGTCCTGGTCACTGGCTTCATACACAGACAGCTCTGGGGCCAATCTAGGTCCCCATGGCTGACTGTGCAGCCATTCCCCGAGCTCTGTCCCGGTGGAGGGTTTCTCCGATCACCCGACAGAGCAGGGGAACCCTTTGATTGCGCTGCGGTAACGCACCGCTGCAATCAAAGGATTAAAGCATCGGGTTGCGGAGGTTTCCTCTGTTCTCCGGTGCTCGCATGAGATGCTCTGGGATCATGGCTGTGTAGTACAGCCCCGATCCCAGCGCAGCTGCGGCGCCGGGCCCCGCAAACCCCTAAGTCTGCAGCGACGCCAAAAGACGTCGCTGCAGACGAACGACCCGCCCCAGCCGAACCAAAAGCGGTGCGGGTTTTAAAGGGGGGTTAACACCTCTCGACAAGGTCTAGACTTTCCCACTTTGAATCCCCAGATCACTATCCTCAGAGTAGTCAGCGGCAGCAATGTGGAACCAGCAGCAGGTGACACCAGGCACCACATGTATGAAAACAGTTTAGGTCTAAAACTCACTTTGTTGCCCATAGGATACTATTTGTTTTCATAATGACCCCCCAGGTAGCGGGTTTAAAAGTAGTAAAAAAGCCACCCCAACAAAAGCTGTAAAATGCAAAAAAAATTTGATAAAACTGTAAATGATAAAACTATACTTAGACTGGAGTTACACTGCATTTTTGCATGCATTTATTTACTTACAGTATTTGCTAAAATTGCTGTGAACATTCCTAGATCAATGGGGAAAAATAAAAAATACCCTAAAAAAATTGTTTTATTTTTTAGTGTTTTCTTCATTTTGGGGGTTGTGCTGTTTGGTCAGTGGCATTTGTTACAAATGCAGTGTGCTGTAGTTATGTCATTTTTCATGCAGTCACCGGTAGTTTCTTCCATAGTTCTCCATTTTTTACTGTACCCAAAAAATGCTGGTGTGCATATTTGTTGCTTTTTATGTGTTTTTCTACATTAGAAATCATGAGATGAATATATACATATGAATTGTGATGGGAAAACACAGTAGGAAAAATGCATTAAAAATGCATGTACCCCTACACATTATTTAGGAAAAGAAAAAGTCAAAATTGCATGGGGTTATGATGTTTTTTTTGGGGAAAAAAAATGCAATGAAAAATTACTTAATTGCGAAGATACCTTCATGTGTCCCCTGGACACTTAAAAAACCAATATTTATAAAGGGTCATGTTCAGCTTTTTTAAAGAATCTGCCCCATTTCCCCAATCAATAGTTAACCCTGTGTACCCCGTCACTTGATGTTTGCAAGCAGCCAGTTATCTCCTTGACCGTTTAAATTAAATTGGCTGTGTGAGTCTAAAATGCGAAAAATATTTAAATTAAGTTTATCATTCACCTTTAACCACACTTCTATTCGGGGCCAGGGGCGCCATCTATGTAATTGGCGCTTCCCAAAAAGATTTTAAAAATAGATTAAAAGGATGTATAATACAAAAGTATGGATTAAAGTGTTATGCACCAAACTATTTTGTGCATAGAGTGTTGTGCGTAAAACTTTTTATGTCAGTTTCACACCAAACTTTGGTGCATTCTTGATGCATTCAAAAGTGTTGTATCTAGTGCAGACTGCTCCAAGTTTGGGCATTTTACTGTTCAAATACCTATAGAATAAGGCAACAACATTTTTTCTCGTGCGCCAAAAATGAAGTGAAGGCATGTTGAAAGATGGCACCCAATATTTTGCATTGGTGCAGATTCTTTAGGCCTCATTTACACGTCCACAAAAATATAGATTAAACATAGATGTGTAAGATGGATCTTATTATACAATCCTTTCCATTTTTGTTTTGTATTGAGTTATAAATTGTCCATTTTTCATTGCAATTGTTTAGTTTTTTGTAAAAAGATTAACTTTTTATGATATTGCTAAAATATTGATGTTAAAAAAACAGAGAAAAAATAAACGTGAACTATAGTAAATATGTTTTTTAATTCAACCTATGGAACATAATTATGTTTAAAAAATGCCATGTTCATAAAAAAGTGTATATTATAAAAGAAAAGTTAATAGAGCTATTTTAATGTATTGCATATACAGGCAGTTTCCCCCGGGTTATAAGGGGAAAAGGGGGTAGGTCTTTTTAATTGAATTTGTATGTAAAATCGGAAAAGGTAAATTTATTAAAAGTAACTCCAACAAAAAGGGTTATGAAATAGGAATAACAAGTGCCAGATCCCCAAAGTTCCATTTGTAATAGGGACAGATGTAAGTCGGAACGGTGTAAGTCGGGGGACTGCCTGTATTGCAAAAAAATGGAATTAATGTGAAATTAATATGTATGATAATGTAGGAAAGAAGTCTTGCAGATTTTTATGTTAGACACAAATTACAGCATAATACAGTACCAGGAAAATGATAGAGATTTCAACAAATCTGACCTACATACTGCAAACACATGCTGCTTAAACCATCCACTTAGGAAAAGACTTGTAAAGTCTGCAGCTTATCAATTTTTGATATTTTCAAAATAAACAGTGTGGATTTAATGGGGATTTTTTCAATTCCTTCAGTGGGGGACAAAAAATTGCAACTAAGGGCGACATATATGATTTATGGCGCTTAGCCGCCAATTTTGAAGTGTATTATAATAGTGTAGAATGCACCTGAATTTATGAACCTGCTGTACTGCGGATAATAAATCAGGCGCATTCTAGCGCAAAGATGACACTTCTGTCTCAGGTAAACTACTTTTAAAGTGGTCTATCTGTTCCAGTAGTAATGCGCCTAGAAATGCTGTTCTGAAGCTATAAATGTGTAGCTTCATACAGTTCTAGTGCATCCCACCTCCCGCAGGCCCCCCGAAATCAGGTGCGTTACAAAGTGCCGTGGGCGCGCTGTAATGCGCCTGATATTGGTGTGCGGGAGTTCTAAAAATATAGCGAATGGGGCTGTGCTGGATATCGGCTGAAAAGAGCCAGACTTGTGGTTCGCCCGTTCAACATGTGCCCTAAATGCACTGTTTGTTTAAAAGGGATTGTGCTGCAGATAAACCACAGATCCTCAGCAAAATCCACAACTGGGGATTTTAATTACTTTTGGGCAGATTTATCAATACTGTTTACCTTTTAAGCTCACAACTAGTATTTCAAGTTGGGTTCCATGTGGATTCAAACTTGAAATACTCATCTAAAACTGAAAGTAAACCATATCCATTGACCTCAGTTGAAAACATGTGTTACAGTTCATGCCACATGTATGTTTGGCAGGCAGTTTTTCGGCATAAAAAAAACTTAGAACATATTCATTCTTTGGTCGTATTCCATGCTGAGATGTTAATGAGGATGGCTAAAAACTTTGGGCCACATGTATGAAAAATGTCTAGGTCTAAAACACACTTTCTTGCCCACAGCAACCCAAACAGAGCCCCCCCTCATTTATGTAGTGCCCCGGGGAAAAAAGAAAAGGGGGGTTGATTGGTAACTATAGGCAACAAAGTGAGTTTTAGACGTAGACAGTTTCCATACATGTTGCCCTTTGTGTAAAACATGCCCAAAACATTTGTTTTTTTTTTCCTAACCATCCCGGGTTTTGGAGAAGTGCATAATGTGTGAAAAAAACTGTTTTAAAAAAACTTAAAAAAAGTGGTTAAAGCTGTTCCCCTTATTATTTTTGGCAAAAATTGCTCCAGAATTCTGGTAAATGTGCTTCATTGTTTTTTTTTGTTTTTTTGACACTTATTTTTAAATTCGTCAGGAAAATTTGCAGCAGCAAATCTGCACCAAAATCTTTGTGTGAGGGTTTGCTTTGCAGATTTTCTTTCAGAGTTTCTGTGGAAATGAGCTGCAGCAATTTTGACCCATGCAAACTTGTAAAAGTACAGGTGGAAAAAAACCCAAAAATTTTCTTTTAAATTTTATTTTGTTTATTTATTTATTGCCCAAAGCCACTGCTGTCAAATTGTTCTGAAAGTCTATGCCTTTTTTGCAGTGTTTTTCTAGAGTTGTTGCATTCTTTTTGAGTCCCCAACACTATTTTCAAAATGCTCTAGGCATGGCCTCTTCCCTATAGGTTTCACTATAGGACTTGAAAAATGTCAGAAAAAGCACTAGTAATAAATGTAATGAATTGGGGGAAAAAAGTCTTAGGGCGCGTCCACACTGCACAGGACAAATACCGGCCGGTTTACCAGCCGGTACTTGCCCTGTTTTGCGGCCGCCGCCACGGGCCGTGGGGGGGGACTGCTTTTCTCCGTGATGAGCGGAGAAAAGCCCTTCCCCTTCACATTCCGTCCGGAAACCGGATGGAAGAATGTGCATGTTCAATGTTTTGCGGCTGGACCGCGGGCAGAAAAACCGCCGGACGGAAATCCCGTGCAGTGGGGACTGCTGCACGGGTTTTCCACAGAGCACCATTGTGCTAGTTTTCGGCCGGTTTTTCAGGCGGTCTGAAAAACCGGCCGAAAACCCGTGCCGTGGGGACATGTCCTTAGGGTGCGTTTTTGATGTGTTTTTTCAATGCGTTTTTTGTGCAGGAAGACACAGCAATTAATGCTGTACATTGCTGCATAAAAATTGTGGCAAAAATCGCAGTAAATTCACGGTAAATTCGCAGTACTTATCGCGATTTTTGTGCAGCAATGTACAGCATTAATTGCTCTGCGTTCCTGCACTAAAACCGCATTGAAAAAACGCACCAGATACGCACCGTGTGAAAGCACAATTTTGGTGCAGTTTTAACTGTGCTCCAATTAAATGGCCTTTATTTTCCATCAATTTTAACT
>JAODAL010041758.1:0-35549 GCA_025379985.1 Phyllomedusa bahiana | reverse complement strand
ACCCTTTCCCTCAGTACACAGTCAAGAGGGGTAAGCGCTTGCCCCCCCTGTATAATGCGGCCCAAATTGAGCTTAAACTTGGAAATACTGGGGGTTTAAACCAACTCCTGTTCCCCCCAGGTCCCCCTTTTTCTTGGCATTTTTTTTTCTCTTTTTTCCCTCAACGGGGGTGGGGGAAAATTTTGGGTTCTGTTTTTGTTCTCTGTCCGTGTCCATACTCCATGTCCTCTAATAACCTACTCGGGTCTAGTCCCCTTTGTTTTCCCCCTTGTAAAAATTCAGGGGAAAATTTTTTTAACAGCTATTTTTTTTCATGAAAAGTTTTTTAGTGGGTTTAAATTCTAGAAAAAAACATTTTTTAAAATGGGAGGGAAATTTCCCCCCAAATGTCTTTTTTTTCTCTTTTTTAATTGATTAAATGGGTTTCCCCTCAATAAAAGGTTTTTGGGCTGGCTATGTTAAAGATCTTGCAAAAACAAGTCATTTTGAAATTAGGGTTTTTTTAACATTGGTCCTCCCCTTTTCCCGTTTCTGACAGCCCCTCCCCCTTGAGTCACTCTTGCCCAATTGTGAAGAAAAAAAGTCTGTTAGAAAAAATTTTTTTTTACAATGGGCCCTGAAAGTCTATGCATTTCACGGGCCAAAATCCCCCCAAAAAATTTAAAAACATGACCCAATGACCACTTTTGGGACAAATGTGAAGAAAAAATGTCTGTTAAAAACAACTTTTTTTTTATAATGGACCTGTAGATATCTGATGTCACAGCAAAATGCCCCCCAAAAAATTTAAAAAGCATGCCCTTAAGCCATTTTGGGAAATTTTTTGGAAGAACAAATGTCTTTAGAAACAACTTTTTTTTATAATAGGCCCTGTAGTATGCTGATTTTCCACACCCAAAATTTTCCTCCCAAAAATTTTCAAAACATGCCCCCTTGAGCCACTTTTGACAATTGGGGAAAACCAAATTTGGGGTTTTGGTTAGAAAAAAAAATTTTTTTAGAATGGGCCCCTGTAGTATTGCTGAATTTAAAAAAGCAGCAGGGCCCCCAAAAAAATTATAAAAATAAACATCTGCCACTGTTAAAAAATTGTGGGGGAAAAATTTCCCAACTTAAAACCCAAACTTTTCTTTTCCCAAAAAGGCCCAAAGGATTTTTGTTTGAAATCTCACAGAAAACAAAACCCCTTAAAATACTAAAAATGATTTCCCCCGGGCCAAATTTTAAAAAATTTGTGATGGAGAAATGCCACTTAAAAACCCACTTTTTCTTTTCCCCAAGGCCCCATGATTTTTTCCCTTTTTTTTCCCAAAAGCAACATGCCCCCCAAAAAAATTATAAATTTGACTTCTCAGCCACTATTAAAATTGTGAGGGGAGAAATGCCACTTAAAAGCCACATTTCTGTTCCCAAAGGACCAAAATTTAAATAGCGGGTATCTCACAGCAAAAGGGACCTAAAAACCCCATTGACAATGCAAAAACTTTCTAAAGAAAAAGTGAGTAAAGGGAAATTACGGTGTTGCCCAAAAAACCTTGCTGTCTTTTACAGTCTCGGTTCAGGGAAAAAACCCAGCAAAATGAACTGTTGGGAAAAGGAAAAAAAATTGAAAGTAAGAAATTATCTTTTTAAAAAAAAAATTTTTCCAAGGGGGACCATTTTTTGTTTGAAGAGGAATGGGGAAGTGGGACCAAAAACTAATGGGAACCTCGGCAATTGGGGCCAAACTTCATCAGGGGATCCATGCCTGATTCATCTTGATGAAATCAAACGTTCCACATTATCTGTGTAAAGCCGGAAGCGATTGACTGTAAATGACTCCCTCCAGCAGTGCGATGTCCGCTCAGATATTACACTGCTTGCTGGCAGGACAACACCTCTATGGCGTGGCGAGCGAACTCGCCATTCGTCATTTTTGGATACACAAAGTCTATGGTCGGAACACATCCAAAAACATCGTGTTTGAGACGCAGATAGGTCGTACTCCATGATCTTAAGCTGGTCTCTGTGATTGTATGAGGTGCCCTGCATTTGCATGCGTTGATTAGTGGTAAATAAAGATTGCCAGAGGTCACCATAGGCCTTCTGCCACCATTGCTGCTGCTGCTGCCGCTACGCTATTGTGCACTCTACATGCAGATAATCAGCAAGGTCTCCATGTCCTGCAGTTTCGTCTCTATTTGGGTGGGAGGAAGGATAGTGCTGAGTTAGGTTTTATGTACCGGGATCCAGGAGGGGCCACCCAGTAACTTTTGTTCATTATGATGGCCTTAATGCGAGGATCAATTTGGAGGAAATGGAGCATCCAAGCACACAAGAGAGAGATGGAGCCATGATTTCCCAAGGATCTCTGGGTCGAGGGCACTAGCAAACAGAAACTTCCACATCTTCCTCCTCCGCCTCAATTTGCGCCAACTCTTCCAAGGCAGGGACGTCGGTAAAGTAAGGGTACCTCCTCCTCCTCCTCCCTCCGCTTCCTCGGCACAGCTTCAACACAGCCCTACTTTCCCTGAGATGGAAGCAGCCTGACAGCTGAAGCGCTTCCTTGCACTAACCCTGGAACCCCCTACCCACTGTCTAATGAAGACCGATAAAATTTGAGAAACTGTCGTCCTTAGTGGATTCGACGGAGAGAAAGGCTCCGAGTCCGCATCAGTTGTCCTTCACCTCCTCCGGTCGCTGGCGGAAACCTGTTTTGTTTCAGAGTGTCCAACGATCGTTCCAGAACTAAGATCACCACAATGCTCATGCAGACAAGGCAACGTCCGCACCTGACATTTTGTGCTTCTTCCCATACTGGGCAAGGATGGTGCAGAACTCTTTGCACCTGCCTCCACACTCGGTGGCACCAACACCCCGAGGTCCTCACCGCTGCTTATCCAGGCCATGTGCACTTCTTACTGCGTAATGGCATTGCGCTGCTCCACAATCGCTGGAGCAATTGGAGGTTGGAATTCCAGCGTGTTGCCACGTCAACAATGAGACGGTTGCCGGGGAGGCGAGCTGAAGCTGCAACGCAGCCAGACGGGACAAGCAGTGGCGAACGCGGAAGTGCGAACTCATACCTCCGAGCCTTCCTCAGAGCCAGTCCAACCCGGGTAGCTCTTTAGAAATTTCTGGACGAAAAGGATCCATGACATGTGCCAGGCAAAGGATGTGCTCCAGCCTACCGCACTTAAAGGGCGGCCAGCATATTTCGCCCGATATCACACCCACCTTCCCTGGCACAAGGCTCTTGTCACCAAGCCAGCGCCTCGTCTCCGTTGCAGAGAGCCGTCCACATCTTCTCCTGACCTGTGAGTGGAGGTCTTTCCAAGACAGATTAATTTCAACACTTCCTGGTTTATCTCCTGTCACGTGATGCCACCAGAGTTCATTGGGTGAAAGACCCTGCACCATCCCTGCGGTTTGAAGAGCTTGCTGCGAGCCTGAGAGCACCTGACACCCCCAGAGACATATCCACCCAGCTCACCCAGTGAGCTGTCACAGAGATATAGCGGCCTTAGGCCTGCTTACCTAGTCCATGTGTCGTGGTGAGATGGACTTTTCCCGGATGACACAGATGCAGACAACGCGCTGAAAAATTTTAGATGACACGTGGCTGGCCAGGCAGGGACGGCATATCTGGCAATGAAATGCCTTGCTCGTCATCTGGAATTGGGTGCAAAGCAAGGCCATGACGATCGACATTCTGCTTTTTTGGCCTTTGGGATGGTTAGGGTTAAAGTGTTTCTCTGCTCCCAAACCCTGGAAGACAGAAGGCTGGCTGCTATACTGGCCGCTGTCGGCGTGCAGGTCGTCAAACTGGCGGAAGGAGAAGGGTAGGATGGTCACTGTGTTGCTGATGGGTACTCCGGGCGACGGGGAGGCGAACGGAGGCTGATCCCTGATCATGAAAAACCCCCCCCCCCGCCCCTGGGGGAAAAAAAAGAAAAAAAAGAAAGGACAAATGGGGTGGCACCCCCCCCCCCCCCCCCCCCACCGGCCCACCCACTTTATTGAAAAAAAAGGAAAAAAGCCCTTATTGTTTGTTATTTGGTGGCGGAGGAGAGGAGGCGGAGTACATAGGTGTGTGACAGTGGGTTGGAGGCCCGGCTCGGTGTTGCCTTTTTGGCCAAGAGTTTGCCTCAATTCAACTCCAGCATTCACTGCCATGGGACTAACATGTGGAGTGGTTAAACACCTAAATTCTTGCCCTCTAGCTCATGCGTTTAACGGCAAATGCGTCATAAGACATTGCTGGTGAAACAGAGGCTTGCACAAAGAAGGCCCAGGCTTGAGAGGACCTGGACCTTTATTTGGATGGCGAAAAGCGAGGAGCGGGGTTTCCGCTGACCGTGGCTGTCGATATCATATAAGCAGACTTCTGCGACGCCCTCTCCCTTTTTGAGCGGGACCCGTACTGACACTACCCCATCGACTTCCCATTGTCCAGTGTATGAAGTGCTCGCAAGCAAATTTCTGCCTGAAAAGACCACGTTGGATCCGCAATATTTGTCATCAACGACAACAACACAGTGACTTGGTCGTCCTGACATTCTGCATCCAGGAGCAGCGGGCTACAAGCACGAGGGACAGCAAGGCTTGCCTGACCGCCCCGGGATTTTTGCCGATTGACCAGCTTCCTTCTCACCTCTGATGGCATCCAGTAACTGTTTGCTCAGGAGCAGAGAAATCATCACTTCGCCTCTGATCCTTTAACGTGCTTTCTGACCCCAACGCATTTTGTCATCAAAGAGAAAAAGGATTATCCCACATTGGTTGGTTAACACGAGATAAACATTTTGGGCTGCCTTCGCTTCATGTTGGACGGAACTGATTATGCTGATACGACATTTGTGGCCGTGACTGGGATGACGAGGAGGTAAGACTGCTGGTTGCAGTTTTTTTGCATTAACCACTGAATAACAATAGGCGACGCTGTTCGTTACCTGAGATTTCCAGGGCCATGAACCAGCATGACAGGCCTGACGGACCTGCAACTGACGTTCCGCTGGCATGCGTGTTGTCGCCAGCACTGAAGGAGCACCTTCTCTCGTAACTCTACCTCATGTCCTACCCCCCTCTCTGCTCGCTTACCACCTGAAATTTCGCTCCTTTCAGAAAGATAAATAATTTTAGAAGGTATGGAAGAGTTTTTGGGGGGGGGGGGGGGGGGAAAGTCTCTTATTAAAAGACGCAAATCACAGCTATTCTCAATCCATCAGAATCAAAACACAAATTCTGGATTGAAATTAAGTGCTTGGTACCTCTACCAACAAAGCTTGACTGACCAAAAGTGAAAAAAACACCTGTCAGAAATGTATACGTATAATAAAAAGGTATTTTTGGCACCTATCATTACAACCTGGGGTGACTACAGAGTTGCTAGATTCAAATTTAAACAGCAAGGTGCTCTAATCAACAAAGCTGGCCTGCGCCAAAGTGAAAAAAAAAAAACACATAACTGAAATGTAAAAGGGAAAATAAAAGGTATTTTTGGCACCTATCAATTCCACTTGGTGGTGACTACAAATTTGCAGTAATCAAAATAAACTGCAAAGTAGCTCTATCAACAAAGCTTGAACTGACCAAATTGAAAAAAACACCTTCTGAATGTATACGTGAAAATAAAAGCGGTATTTTTTGGCACCTATCATTCACTGTGGTGACTAACAAAATTGCTGTATTCAAATTTAAAAGCAAAGTATCTCTATCAACAAGCTTGACTGACCAAAAGAGAAAAAAGAAACACCTGTCTGAAATGATACGGATAAAAAAAGTATTTTGGCACCTATCATACACCTGTGGTGACTACAAAGTTTGCTGGATTCAAATTCTAATGCAAGGAGGCTCTATCAACAAAGCTGGCCTGCTCCAAATTGAAAAAACACTATCTGAAAATGATACGTTGATAATAAAATGGTATTTTTTGGCCACTCTATCAATTCACCAGTGTGACTACACAATTGCTGTAATCAACTTTAACTGCAAAGTAGCTCTATCAACAAAGTTTGACTGCACCAAAGTGAAAAAAAACGCCTGTCTGAAATGGTTTACGGATATAAAAGGTATTTTTGGCACCTACAGTACACCTGTGGGTGACACAATGTTGCTGGATTCAAATATTAACTGCAAGTGCTCAATCAACAAAGCTTGCCTGCCGCCAAAAGTGGAAAAATAACACGATCTGAATGTATACGGGATAAAAAAAGTTATTATTATGGCACCAATCAATCACCTGTGGTCGACTACAAAGCTTGCTGGAATCACATTAAACTGCAAAGTAGCTCTATCAACAAAGCTTGACTGACCAAAAGTGAAACAAACACCTGCTGAAAATGTATACTATAATAAACGGTATTTAGCACCTATCATTCAACTGTGGTGACTACAAAGATTTGCTGATTCAAATTTAACTGCAAAGAACTCAAACAACAAACTTTACTGACCAAAAGTTAAAAAAACACCTGTCTGAAATGTATACGGATAATATAAGGTATTTTTTTGCACCTATCATCTACACCTGGGGTGACTACAGAGTTTGCTGGATTCAATTTAACTGCAAGGAGGCTCTATCAACAAAGCTGGCCTGCGCCAAAAGTGAAAAAAACACATATCTGAAATGTATACGGGATAATAAAAGGTAATTTTTTGGCCCATATCAATTCAAACCTGTGGTTACTACAAAATTTGCTGGATCAATTTAACTGCAAAGTAGCCTCTACACACACAAAGCATGACTGACCAAAAGTGAAACAAACACCTGCAATGAAAATGTTACGGATAATAAACGTATTTTTTGGCACCTAACAGTTCAACTGAGGTGACTACAAAATTGCTGGATTCAAATTTAACTGCAAGTAGCTCTATCACAAAGCCGCCCTTGACAGACAAAAAGAGAAAAAAACACCTTTCTTGAAATGTATACGATAATAAAATGTAATTTTGGCACCTATCAGTACACTGGTGACTACAGAGTTTGCTGATTCAAATTTAACTCAAGGAGGCTCTATCAACAAAGCTGCCTGCGCCAAAGTAAAAAAAAACACAAAACTGAAAAGTATATACGCGGATAATAAAAGTGTATTTTTTGCAACCTATCAATTCACCTGTGGTGACTACAAAATTGTCTGGTTCAAATTTAACTGCAAAGGTAAGCTCTATCAACAAAGCTTGACTGACCAACAAGTGAAACAAACACCTTCTGAAATGTATACGGAAAATAAACGGTATTTTATTGGCACCTATCAGTTCAACTGTGGTGACTACAAAATTTGCTGGATTCAATATAACGCAAAGAGCTCTATCACAAAGCGTTGACTGACCAAAAGTGAAAAAAACACCTGTCCTGAAATGTATATCGGATAATTAAAAGTTATTTTGGCACTATCAGTACACCTGGGGTGACTACAGAGTTGCTTGATTCAAATTATAACTGCAAGGTGGCTCTATCAACAAAGCTGATCCTGCGCAAAGTGAAAAAAAAACACATATCTGAGAATGTAATACGGATAATAAAAGGATTTTTTGCACCTATCAATTCACCTGTGGTGACTACAAAATTGCTGTATTCAAAATTAACTGCAAAGTAGCTCTATAAACAAAACTTTACTGACCAAAAATGAAAAAAAAAACATCTCTGAAATTATACGGGAATAATAAACGTATTTTTTGGCACCTATCAGTTCACCTGTTTTGGTGACTACAAAATGCTGTATTCAAAATTAACTGCAAAGTAGCTCTATCAACAAAGCTTGACTGACCAAAAGTGAAAAATACACATGTCTTAAATGTATACGAGATAATAAACGGTATTTTTGGCACTATCAGTTCACCTGTGGTGACAACAAAATTGCTGTATTCAAATTAAAGCAAAGTACTCTATCAACAAAGCTTGACTGACCAAAAGTGAAAAAAACAACACCTTTCTGAAATGTAATACTGATAATAAAAGGTATCTGGCACCTATCAGAACACCGTGGTGACTACATATTTGCTGGATTCAAATTTAACCTGCAAGGTGGCTCTATCACAAAGCTGGCCTGCGCCAAAGTGAAAAAAACACGTATCTGAAATGTAGACGTGATAATAAAAGTATTTGTTGGCACCTATCCATTCACCAGTTGGTGACTACAAAATTGCTGATTCAAATCTAACTGGCAAAGTAGCTCTATCAACAACTTGCTGACCAAAAGTGAAAAAAACACCTGTCTGAAAAGGTATACGGATAAAAAAACTATTTTTGGCACCTATTCATTATAACCTGTGGTGACTACAAAGTTGCGGGATTCAAATTAACTGCAAGGTGCTCTATCAACAAAGCTGGCCCTGCGCCAAAGTGAAAAAAACACCTTATCTGAAATGAACTACGATAATAAAAGGTATTTTTGGCACCTATCAATTCACCAGTGGTACTACAAAATGTTTAGCTGTATCAAATTTAACTGCAAATGTAGCTCTAACACAAAGCTTGACTGACCAAAGGAAAAAAACAACTGTCTGAAATGTATACGGATAATAAAAGGTATTTTTGGCACCTAGCTTCACCTGTGGTGACTACAAAATTGCTTATTCAAATTTAACGCAAAGTTACTCTGATCAACAAAGCTTGATCCGACCCAAAGTTGAAAAAACACCTGAAGAAATGTATACGTATAAAAAAAGGTATTTTTGACACTATCAGTACACCTGTGGTGGACTACAAATTGCTGGATTCAAATTTAACTGCAAGGTGGCTCTATCAACAAAGCTGGCCTGCGCCAAAGTGAAAAAACACGTATCGAAATGTATTACGGGATAAAAGAAGTATTATTTGGAAAAAAAAAAAACCTATCTATTCATCTGTTGTGACTAAAAAATTGCTGTATTAAAATTTAACTGAAAGTAGATCTATCAACAAAGCTTGACTGACCCAAAGTGAAAAAAACACCTGTCTGAAATGTAGACGGAAATAAAAAGGTATTTATTGGTCACTTCATTACACTGTGGGAGACTACAAAGTTGCAGGATTCCCAAATTAACTATAAGGTGGCTCTATCAACAAAGCTGGCCTGCGCCAAAGTGGAAAAAACACTACCAGAAATTATACGGGATAATAAAAGGTATTTTTTGGCACCTATCAACCTTTGGTGACTGCAAAATTGCTGGTTTCAAAATTTAACTTGCAAGGTGGCTATATCCAAAAAGCTGGACTGGGCAAAAATTGAATAAAGAACACCTATCTGAAATGTATACTGGATAATAAAAGTGGAGTTTTGCACGTACAAATAGACCCTGCAGTTACTAGAAAAGATCTGTATCCTAATATAGAGGCAATGCAATAGTCAAAACAAAGTTTTGGCTGTACAATATCCAGTATCCTTTATAGAGCTTGGTCTGTGTTCGCCACCGGGGGCCCCCCCCCCGAGAACTTTACAGCGGAGATGCTCCTTTAAAATTCTCTGCCTAACAACCAAAAATCTGTAAATCTCAGATCTACCTAAGTCTAAGGTTCACAACTAAAAAAAGTAAAAATAGCTGTCACTGTGAACAAATAGAATTAAATTTCGCTGAGCTGTTTGCACTAGAGGCAGAAGCGCAGCGTCCTACTCCTTTGAGATACTGACACACACTGAACATGACAGAAGGTTGTCAGTCTATGTAAAACGAGGTCATGTCATTTTTTCAGCCAATCGCAACCATACACATCCCCCGGGTTCATGACGTCGCACACACATCTCACCTGCACTATTCTGTAAGCTGATTCTTGCCCCAAAATAACAGGAAGCGCCGAAATGGCGCGATATAATAGATAAGCACAGATAATTAACCAAAATATCGCGTGAACAAAAAAAATCCGATCAACAAATACCGAGCCGATTCAACTTGTCGATAATATCTGCTCAACACTACTTATAACACAAAGTGAACTGAACAATTTTGTTAGAGATGTGGATCTGCCCAAGAGTACGACTGAGTTCTTAGGTTTTATACTACAGCAGTGGAATATCTTAGCAGGTGATAGTCTGCTCGGATTTCTTTGTTCTGCAACAGTGATCAAGATCTTGGCCAATACTTCTTAATGGAGGGGGATCTTTTGGCATTCAACAACATCAAAAGTTTAATGTAAGCACTGAGGACAAGTCATAATCCAGAGAAACAGAGGCTCTTCATCAATTCATCCAAAACAAGACTAAAAGCTGTCTTGCTGCATAATAGCAATGTGCTATTCCACTTGGTTATGCACTCCACATGAAAGAAAACTATGACAAAATGAAACAGCTGTTGAGATTCCTGAACTTTGACCAACACTTATGGCCCCTTTGTGACGCCTTGAAGGTGGTTGCCCTCTTACTTGGTCTCCAGGATAGAAACACAAAGTACTGCTGAATACTATGTGAGTGGGATAGTCATGTAAGTGAATATCATTACAGTAAAAGAGACTGGCCTCTCTGACATTCACATCAGCAAAGGAGTAAAAAAAATCCTGCATCCAGCACTTGTTGACCCACATGAGATTTACCACCATTGTATATCATGTTGTGCCTAATGAAGAATTTTGTAAAGGCAGTGCTTATAACTGATTGATGCTTGAACCAAGTGGGGTTAAAAAACAGTAAAAAAACGAAGTAAAAAAATAAACTTTATTTTTTAATCTTCATTGCTTTTGTACCGGAATAATGGACATCATAACTGGCAGTTTTTCTTCAGTGCACAGTCTACCATATGTATGAACTACTGGAACAACAGTTTTAGAGTGAATATGACTGTGACAGATGTGAGCATGTTGCTACTCTAGAAGCTTGCATTATAGAACTAAGGATTAGAATGCAACATCAGAGGAAATTAGACAATTATGAATAGGAATGCTATCTTCCCATGAGACAAGCAGTAAGTGGGCTAAATGTTGTAGGTAGAGTAATAAATCAGCAGGAGGAGCCACGTAGCTGGGTTAATAAAGTTAGACAGAGTTCTAGTGGTACTAGAAAAGGAAGGCTTCTTCTATTCCTGGGCTTTCTAGTAAAATTGCCAAGTTGTGAGATAATGCTAGGGCATCAGTCTCAGAAATGACAACCCTAGTTAATACTACTCTTCTTTGCAACCAGAAGAGGAGACCAACTAGTAGTCGGGGGATGGTAATGCAGGTAGGAAAAGACAATTAGTGGTTAAAGAGGATTCCATAATCAGGAAGACTGATAAATAAATTGCTGCCAAGACTGTCTCAACCAAATGGTTTGCTGTCTTCCTGGTGCCAGGGTTTGGCATGTGGTGAAATGTATGGGTAAGTTTCTGGGAGGGGCTTTTGATGGCCTAGCTGTCATGGTCAATGTAGCAACCAATGATAGAATACATGGTAGGTGGAAGATCCTAAAGAATCTTGTAGGATTGTATTTGCTGGAATACGGCCTGTGCCATGTGCCCCAAAAAAAAAATACGGAAAGACAGCGGAGCATCTGGCAGTTTAAATGCCATTGAAAAAGTCTAGTGCAGAAGGATTTGGATATTTAGAGCACTGGGCTGATTTTTCATTGTGGTACAATCTGATTTCTACAGATAAATTGGAAGGGAATCTGTTGTGCTGGGGAAGAGAATTCTAGAAGGGGTGTGGAAGTTTTTAAACTAGAAATGAGGAGGGAGGATGATCTAGAAATTGCGGAGGTAGATAGGTTAGAGAGGGGGCAAAATATATCGGCAGATCGAGATGGTGGAGATCCATGTGTTACAAACCAGCATTGAGGATATAGGTGCCAGCAATACCTCATGTAATTCCATCTACTGAATGTGTAAAACTGGAAGGGAATTTAAAGTGAATGTTCACAAATGCCAGATGCCTAGAAAGCAAAATGGGGGAGTTTGAGGTGCTAGTTCTAGAGGAACAGATTGATGTAGTTGGTGTTCTTGAGACATGGCTAAACTCCTCACATGATTGGGCTGTTAAACGGCAGGGTTTTACTCTATTTAGGAAGGACAGGGCAAACAGGAAGGGAGGAGCAGGAGTATCTGTTTGATAAGGATTGATATAAAGTCAAGAGTGAAAGAGGCAATATTGAATAAAGTGGTGAAGATGTGGAAACCTTGTGGGTGTGTGGTGAACCGGGCACAGAGAGGGGCAGAGGAGAGGGTCGGAGGCAAATGTACACACAGATCAAGGGCTGCTACTTCTGGTCACAGCCGCACACACACACACACACACACACACACCTCTAAGTGCCTTCGTCCCTCTCGGAAACATGGAAGTGGATCGGCCTTTAAGGTTGTTGAAAGTGGTGCCACCTAGGGCTTAGATGGGGGGGGTCTATCAAATTGTAGGAAGAATGTGGGGGTATGTGAGGTGGACAGGTGGGGCGGTGGAAGGTTGGGGTGATAGCTGGTGACATTGATAATAAGGGGGGTAATAAATATATGATATTGTATTATAACATAATTATTGGTGATATAGATATTGGGAGTGAGAATTTAAATTATTTAAGACAATTCCTTCTTTCCAGAATGGGCAACAAGAAAAGTCTTAGACCAAGACAGTTTTCAGACATGTCCCCCTTAGTGATTTTTTACATTTCAATTACACCATCTGTCAAAAAAAAAAATCTTGACATCCTGTAGATTTCACTTCAGTCTCAAAGCCTAATAGCAGGTTAACATTTTTTGGCGCTATCCTCATTATTGTCACAAGCAGGATTACACCCATATAAGTAACATAATCATACAGTAGGTAACACAGGATTCACCATTCAAAATAATTGATGGTCATAACTCCTTTCTTCCACCTTCCTGCACAAGGACCCCTGCACAGGTCGCAGAGCATACCTAGAAAATTCTCCAGACTATAGGATCATATGGTCCTTGTGGCTGCTGTAAAGTGGATCTCTAAGTGCTGTTAAAAGCTGCTCAGGCAAGATGGCTGTACCCATAATCATGTGCAGAAAAATGAATTGAAAAATATACAATCAGAAAATGGATAAAAAAGAATATGTAACAGTATTATGTATTTATCAAAAGAATGTCACAAGCATTCCGTACATTTAGATGCAAAGTGATATTTTTATTGTAACAAATCCAGTATGCTCCATTAAGAGAAAAAGCTTTCTAGTGACAGAAAATTATGTTTCGGTCTCAATGGACCATAAATGTCACCAAGTGTTGAAAGTGGTGAAATGTAGAAATCGGCCATAGCGGTGCAGCGATTCCATTTCTGCCAAATGCCAGAATAATGAGGGAGAGAATTTTTTAAGGTATTTGTATTAATTTCTGCAAAATCAAAAGTTTACATAAATTTTGCTAGTAATATGGTAGTGCATACCCTAAAAACTGTATGACTTGTTTCAAACATTTTGGATATCCTTCCACAAGCTTCTCAGCAATAGTTCTCAGAAAGTTTTCCTCATTCCTCCAGCCAAACTGGTTAACTGAGGGGGGCATTTTTTTAGGTTGCCTTGCGCACACCTGCCTTTTCAGCTTTACCCATAAATTATTTCAATAGGATAAGATGCAGGCTTAGTGATGGCCCTACTAAAACATTAATTTATATCCTTAACCCCTTTGTAACCATTTTGGCAGTATGTCTTCGGTCCATATCTCATTTAAAGACCCATTTCCACCGCAAGGCTTTAACTTCCAGGCTGAATGTCTTAGAGATGTTTCCTTTAGTATTGCTAGCATAATCTTCTTTCCTCAATGATGCCATCTATTTGTGAAGTTTTATTAGTCCCTCCTGAAGCAAAACAATCCCATAGCAGCAATGTTATTGTCCACCCCATGTTTCACATTTGGGATGGCTGTTCAAAGGCTTCCAAGCTTCTCCCTTTTTATTCCAAATGTAACGATGGTCATTATGACGAAGCAGTTAAATTTTAGTTTCGTCAGACCACAGGACATGTCTCCAAAATTGTATGTCTTTGTTCCTGTGTGCATTTGTAAACATTAATCTGTCTTTTATATGTTTTTTTGGGAGTAAGGACTTCCTCCTGGCAGAGTGGCATTTCAGCCCATGTTGGTACTGTACTTGTTTCACTGTGGATAAAGACACAATCTAACCAGCATACGCCATCATCATCACAAGGTTCTTTTAACTTTTTTCATGGGATAGATTGCACATGACTGACTCAAAGCACATTCATCTCTGAGACCCAGAATCCATCTCCTTCTTGAGTGGTATAATGGCTGGACATTTCCATCTTGTTTTTACTTGCGTATAATTGTTTGTACAGATGTACAAGGCACCTTTAGTTATCTGGAAATTGCACCCAAAGATGAACCAGACTTGTGCGAGTCAACAATTCTCTTTCTGATTTCTTGGCTGATTTTTTTAGACTTTCTCATGATATTACAACCAGAACCAGTGTATTTCTGTTGTGCTTTAAAAAATGCATCCACAGGTGTGTCTCTCATTAACCCAGATGTTGCCAATAAACCTATAAGATGCTTCCAACGACATGACATCATCATATTGGCTGTCCGAAATTGTTTAAAGGCATAGTAATCCTAATGTATGTCAACTTTTGACTTTGCAGAAAGTAATAAAAATAATTTTGGTAATCCTAATTGATCTAAAACAGGTAAGGTTTATTCTGATTTCATGCCAGATAGTGAGGAGAACTTGCTTATGTGTCTTTTTATATAGTGCATGTAAACTTCTGGGTTCAGCATTGTTTGCGTAAAATACATTGAGATCAAATCGTCATTTTCTGTCTTTGCATCTAAAGACATGAGTGCAGTTGACATTCTTTTGATATTCACAAGGGATTCTCACACCCATCAACTGGCACCCTAACACCAGAATCTACCAGTGAGTGCCACCCAAACACTACTGTAAGTATCTTTACTTAATTAATGAAAAAAAAATGTAAGTGATCCATTCCCTTTAGCAAGAGAACAACACAGCTTTGACCATTTTAGAAATGCAGTCAAATACAAAAGTCGATTTTTAATAACCTGTTTTAAAACACGTGAATCAAGATTTGGTTCAGATCATCAATTTGGACTGGTAAATCCTCTCTACAGCAACATTAATAATACATATATCTGACTCATTGATTTACTGTACTACTAATTTAAAGGTCCCTTGGCTCGCTCCAACCTTCTGTTCGGGGTCAGCAAGATAACAGGCTTCTCAGTTAAGAGAAACATTTACTTTGGTTCTTAAAGAAGGGTAACTATATCCACACACAACCAATCCATTTATTTGTAGCTCCCTGGAGGTCTACGCCTCAAGCAATTGATCTACATGACCACCTGTTTAATTTGAAGGCGATAAAGTAGGATCTGTTGCTTTCTTAATGTCATGTCTCTCTATGGTGAATGAAAAGCTGAGTGATGGTGCATATTTGCGCAAAATAAGATAAATAAGTGATGATTCACCTCACCTTGACATTTTTTATTATATTGCTAAAAGTAGAGATAACTACTTAAAACATAAAAAAATAAACAAATAAACAAGGCATCCAATTTTTAGGTAAGGATATGTGGATTTTGTCTTTGATCATATCTTCAACCACTAAGTCTGGAAAGCCTTAAATGGATTGATGCAAATCAGTTGAGTTGCTTGGTTTCTTATGTTAGGAATATAACGAATAATGTATGATATTTGTTGCCATGTTCAAAGAAACAACATTTTTTGAGTGGTAGGGAGTATTATTTTAATAAATTCAATTCATGAGTAACATTGCTTATAGGGGTTGTCTCCTTAGGGAATATCCCTACCTGGTTTTAAAGATGGTTTTTGGTTTTGAAAGCCATCTGTAAAGCGGGTGTTAACATTTTACATGGACTTCAATGGAAAATCTGTGCACCAGTCTCCACTGCACGAATTTTACGCCAGACGTTTTTTAGACTGCCGGCAGTCCGAAAAACATTGCACATGTTCAATCTTCCGCCCTGTTTTCGGGCGGAAGATGAACGTGTCGGCATGAAGGGGGAGGCCTTGATCCGCAAACCGCGGACAAAAGCCGTCCCCCTGCATGCCGTGTACACGGCCCCAAAACAGGGCAAATACCAGTTGGGATTTCCGACCAGTATTTGTCCTGTGCCGTGTAAACAGCCCCTTATAGTCGTCCTTATTCCTGAGATCCCTATCAAAAATAACTCTGAGTCAGAGACTTGTTGCTGTAATACAATCATTTATTTTCTTCATAGGCTATTTTATGATGCCTTGGCTCTTCTTCAAACCATGGGGAAATCTAATATTTACATGAGACCAAACAAATGAATTGCCGTTGATTCTGTTGATTCTGCTATCAATACATTTTTAACAAGTATTTTTTTACTAAACTACATGCTTTTTGCATGTGGATTTTAGACACATATTTTGGATTTGGTTTTACAAGTGGTTTGCAGTCAGAAAGAGTGCAATTCATGCCTATTGGTTTTGGACACGGATGCATGTACAAATGTGGGTACTGTGGGGCTCAGCTCAATGGTAGTACAAAACCCCACATTCTTGACTACTGTTTTCAAGGTTTTTTCCTTTATGTAGCCACAAAAATCAACAGAAAACAAAATTCATGCCTTAACTTCAGCCAATAAACAAAACAAGGTAACACAGTCTATATTTATGACTTACAATCCCTTTACCCAAAGTTCTTTGGGTTTTTTCCTTAACAGTATAAGGGGAATGTGGCAAAATGCAGGTATAAGACTGTAGCAAGTATTACCACCTTCAAAACAGTCATACAACTGTCTCGGAACCACACTCCCAATTCACCTGACTGACAAGGTTTTAATAGGCCAGGCAAAATATGGCCTGGAGCATTCATCCCACCAAGCTCTTAGACTACTCAAGTAAAGAACTAGCCTCGATCGGCTGTTTGCCAGCAGCCATGCTACATACACAATGGGGGACATGTATGAAGATCGGCGCGTCGAAGCACCTGTTTTCACGTTTTTTTCCGTGAAAACTGCGCCTGATGTATGTCGGTGCCAAGGTGCGCTCATACATGCGGGGCAAACTTCCACGTCTCCGACAGACAGACCACATTAAAATTTGTCTGCCTGTCAGAGCTCTAATGCACCTCACTTTGCCAACCCACATTCATACATGCGTCGTAGATTTCGAATGTGGTGTGTCCCGCCCCAGAACGCCCAAAGAACACCCCTTCATGTTAGGCGCATAAGAAAGTGGCGAAGCTGGTGCCTTACAGCGTATTACTGCGTTCGACAGCGGAGCTGGCACAGTGAGGCGCATTATACGCCTGAAAACAGGCGAAAAACCCAATCATACATGTCGCCCAATGTGTCAGTCAAATAATGTCACTGAATAAAACATTACTGGCTTTACTTCACTGAGGCTAGACACCTCAGTGACACTTATCGGCCATCCAAGATGGGAACTTGTGCCTTGTCGCAATGGTTGTTGCATGAGAATTTTAGCCATCCATTTGTCATGGATAGTAAATTTCCATGTGTTTTCCATGAAGAATACAACTAAAGAATGAGCATATTCAAAGTATTTTTATTAAGGACCATGGTAATTGTTTTCTTTCAGTTTATATAAAGGATCTCAAGATGGAATCTGCATGGAATCTGCATAGAAATCCCGATTGTGTGAACATAACCCAACTTTACAAAGTATACAGAAATGTACTCTTTGGGTTTATTTTGACATTTTTCTTAGTTTGTACCATACTTTAAATAGGTTGTCCAGTGGAAAAAAATATTTTCTAAATTATATCTATCTAGAATATCTATTTAGGTACTTTGTAGTGTACTTTCATGAAATTGAAACCCCGGAGATCAGGTGACCAAAGGTGTCTGGCTTTTTTTTCAGAACAGCCTTGGAAGCCACAACCTTTTGGTCCTTTCTCCCAAAGTTTTCACTATGAGAGAGGAAATGGTGTAATAAATTAATAGTTTAAAAACATATAAAAACTTGGACATGTCTAAAGTTGTTTACTAGATTTTCCATTTCATCCTGCCGGCTCCTATGTGTAATATAACATGATTACAATAGTTTCCAAAGACAACTGAAGTAAATAAGCTAAAAGTTTTCTAATTAACTATTACTAGAGAGAAAATATTTGGATGGTAATTAAACAATATGTTCATATCTCAGACTGTACTGTGTCGTAGAAATAAATATACTCTTATAAGCAACTTGTTAGAAGGAATGATTTCTAATCTTCATCTGGCTCTATTTTAAAACATCATTGATAAGAACCTTTTTGACCAATGTTATTAACGTCCATTTCCTTTCTCGATTTCCCATGAGCTAAGTGTAGTGTTAATATGGCATGCACTTAACCATCAGCTGGCACTGTCAAGAAGAAGGAAAAATGTAAAAAAATGAATTTAAAACAAAATAAGATGCTGGGAAAAAAACACTAATTTCAAACGAATCATCTATAAGGGAGGAATGGCAGTTTTTTCACAGCAGGAAACAGAGTTAATGCTTTCAAATAAAAGTATAACAGCAGCAAGTATCAATTTCATTGCTCTCAGCATGGGGAAAAAATTAAGAGACATTGAAAGGCTGGATTTCTATTCTTAAACTAAGAAAAACATGTAGAAGAAAATGAAAGTTGGGTCTTTTTGACCAGATTCATGAATCTTGTGGATTAACCACTAATGAACAAGACAGGTTCTATAAAGAGTAAAATGAGTTCTATTACAAGTGTGAAATATTTCTTTGTAGTACACTCTTGAACTTACATCCGAAACCAAAGACACTGGGGTAGATTTACTAATCCTCCCAATGCTTAGCCAATGTTAAGTTAGACCAGGCAGATGTGCTGAATGATAAACTTGGTGCATTTTGCAAGATTTTTTTTTATAACATTATACCATCTTTTGGTTGGTTTACCTTCCACCAATATTTTGTGCCAAAATTTTGGTGCACAGTGTAATTTTTAAAATCACATCTCCTTCTCTCCAAGGCACACGTTTGTCCCACTAAGCCATGCTCCCTTGTCGAATAAGGCTAAAAAAGTATCTAAAGCACACTAATGGGGACATGTCTGAAAAATGTCTCAGTCTAAGACTTTTCTTGTTGCCCATAGAAACCAATCAACATTCCCCTTTAATTTCATATAGTGCTCTGAAGAAATGAAAGGGGCGCTCTGATTGGTTGCAATGTGTAACAAGAAAAGTCTTAGACCAAGACAGTTTTAAGACATGTCCCCCTAAATGTTGTGCAAGGCATATATGTCAGCCAATTCTAGCACATATAGCATAGCAAATCTCCTCTGTGGTGTCTGCAGGCAGGGATTGGTTTTCTATTAGCTTTAACAGATTCATGTCTATGGCAGCTCGGTATAAAAGTTTTATATATATATATATTATTTATATAATATATATTATATATATATATATATATATATATATATATATATTATATATATATATATTATATATATATATATACATATATTCATATATTTATAATTGTTGTATTACATTGTATTGTGATTCATTTTTGTTTTTAGTAGGTCTTGTTAGTGCAATATATGATCATGTCTTAGTAGGGGTTAATTATTTGAGGTGATGATCTAATCACGCCCCCTTTTCCTTTGAGGAGTATTTAAATCAGACATGATCTTTATTAGTAGACCTTGAATCAGGCTTCTTAGCCGAAATGCATTGGTTGCACTTATTGTTTCTATAGTGCACGTGTCTATTTATTATCACTTATTTAAAGGATGAAATAAAAGTAAAAAAAATTTAACGTTGGATGTGCTGCTCGCATGGATTCAGAGTGCTGGATATTTCCTATGTTAATTGTTCTTGGATGTAGGAAGCAGCTGGAGTTCCTTGCACCTGACATGGGGAAACATCCGACTCCAGAACGTTTGCGGTGAGCTAATCTTTTTCTTTTGCATGGGTGGAATTTGGTTTACTCAACCCCATTCAATAGCTATCTTTACTTGCTTAGAGACATATATAGAGATCAAAAGGAACACTGCAAATACTAAAATGGACCATTTCCATTTTTACATAGAAAGCAACACAGTTAGTGACTTTGGTACGAACTGTTTAAAAAAAAACAAAACAAAGTGGCGACTGTGTGTGTGCCTCACCCATGTGTAAACTTATTTGGCCCAGATAGGTTCAGGAAATGAATAAGCAGCAGCAAGAACCAAAAAATTAAAAAAAAAAAAAAAAAACGTAAATGACACTTTCCAAAAAGCAGTAAGGACTGGCAATTTTTCAATTTCACGTACTCCAAGCTGTTGGGCCATTTGGAGTGATATTCTGCCATTGGCATGCTCAGTGTAGCTTACTGCTATTTGCTGATAGAAAAATGATCATAGGATGTTGAGTAAAATGTAGTGTAGAAGTAAAGTGTAGTGTACTGAAGTAAAGTGCACTGGTTGATTTAGTCACTGGGAATCTGAATTATCTGTGGTTTCATATCTCTAAATCTCTTCTACGTATAAAGAAACCTATTACATTAGGGAGAAGCTCTGTTTTTTTGTCTTTTTTACATTTTAGAGAATTCAAAGAAAAATGTTTCCTTTTATTAGTTACATTTAAATATTAACTTGTTTAGAATACAGTCATACCATGATCTGTATGCATTTTTAAAATAACTGATTTTTAGCTATTACATTCTTTTTAGCTTTTTAAGTTATCATAAAACTATTTGTATGTTGTTGAGTATTGATGTTGTTTATCATTGAAACTATCTTAATGATTATTTTAATTCATATTGGGTAATCTTTATTTCCTCTGTTTTCTTGTCTTCCTTTACTTTGGTTTTTATTCATGGAAAGTTATAAGTGTACATGCCATTATGCAAGCACTGAGCAAAGGTTAAAAATGTGCTTAGCTTGCCCCAACAATTCTTTAGGAGAAATAAATACATCTGACTTCACCCACTTGGTTGTTTCCATACCACACATAGACTTGTATGGTGTTACCCATGCTTATTTGTAGTGTTGCTCGAAACTATTGCTGTAAATGAACTTGTGAAAAAATGTTTCACTCTAACCCAAAACCTAACCCTAATTCTGGCCATAAACCTAACCCTAAATTGAGGTTATTGTATTTTTTTCCCTTTTTTACCGGGTTTAAATGGGTTACCTGTTTCCTGGTGCTTCTGGTTCTTTGGTGCTGTTACTCTGATGTTACATCTGTTGGACATAGCAACTGGTCAAGCATTACATACATAATACCGCATATCACGTTTTTCTACTTCATCCTGTTAACAAAAAATAAAAAAGAGAGAAAAAAACAATTTTTAATTATCACTACTGATTTAGGTACAAATATTAAAAGATACTTTAAAAACAAACTAGCACTCATATATACAAACTTCTTACACTTTATTAGTATTGAAATCAATATTAAAGCCAGAATGGTTTAACCTACATCAATTATAAATCTGGAGGTACGGCCAGACAAAGGTAGTCGGCAAGGCAGTAGTCGGAGGCAGGCAGGCAGGAACAACATGGTGATGGATTGGCGCGGAGGCATGACAAACAGGACAGCTAGGAAGCACAGGAACTGTTCTAGCAGGGAGCTAGGAGCAACAAGGATCCAGCAGGGGCTAAGAGGAAGTGATCCCTTTAAATAGGGTCAGCAGCCAGCAAGGATCAAATTGCCGTGGCCAGCAGAGGGACGCGGAAGCACAGGAGCGCGGCGGGGTGAGTATCTGCGCCCGCGGCCCGTAGCACGGACCACGGCGCCCAACGATCCGGGACCGGGGGTGACGGCAGGGTCACGACTGCGCCCGCAGCCAGACTCGTGAGCTGCGTTGCGATTCGTGACAGTATCCACCCCCTTTGGCCTCCCCTTCTTTCTGGATCGGAGGAATTTCTGCACCAACTCATGGGCCAAGATGTTGCTTTCCGGCTCCCAAGACCACTCCTCCGGCCTGAATCACTTCCAATCAATAAGGAAGTGCCGCTTACCCCTAATCGTCTTCATATCCAAAATTCCTTAATAGTAAAGACATTAGTGGACTCAGCTATGGAGGACGGAGGGGTAATCTTCCGGAAAAAACTATACAGGACCAACGGTTTAAACAGGGAGGCGTAGAAGGAGTTGAGAATATGCATGGTAGGTGGAAGTCGGAGTTTATAGGCCACTGGGTTGATGCGCTTGAGTACCTCGAACGGACCTATGTAGCGGGGGCCCAATTTGTAGCTGGTGATCTTGAGTCGAATAAGGACAGCCACACCAAGTCGCCCAGAGAGAAGACTGGGGAAGGCCTTCTATTCTTGTCGGCCTGCAACTTCATGCGCAGAGAGGCTTGACGCAGCGAATGGCTTCCAGATGTTCATAAAGTCTCGGACTAAGGCATCGGCCGCGGGAACCTCAGGTGAGACTGCTAACGGGAGGGGTGGGTGGGGAAGCCGACCATACACAATGTAGAAGGGAGATGCACCTGCAGATTCCGAATCCAAAGAGTTATTTGAAAACTCCATCTAGGACACTAAGCTGGACCAGTCATCCTGGCAAGCCGAGATGAAGTGATTATATAATTATAAGTGATATAATTTTTCTCCGCCTGAGAGAAGGTCTTGGAGAAGAAACCACAAGTCACCATTTTGCCCTTCGGTCCTTTCTGCATAAGCACTGCGTCGGCGCTGACCGAGGAGGCATACACTAGAAAGAACGGCGTCTCAGTGTCCAGACGGGTCAGAATGCCTGCAGAAGCAAAAGTGGCTTTAAGTTTGTTGAATGCCTGCTCAGCCTCTGGTGGCCATTGTCTAGGGTTGGAGTTCTTTTTAGTGCATGCCACAATAGCTGCTATTAACGAGGAATAATGCGGAATGAACTGCCGATAATAGTTGGAGAAGCCTATGAAACATCTGTATGGCCCGGAAACCGACAGGTCTTGGCCACTGCAGGATGGCGGACAGCTTTGCAGGATCCACCTGTAAGCCCTTGTCCAAGATGATGTAGCCAAGAAATGGAAGGCTGGTCTGGTGGAACTGGCATTTTTCTAACTTGGCATACAGGCGACTAGCCCGCAGACGTTTAAGCACTTGGCGAACATGGTGGGGATGGTCTCCAAGTTGGGAGAGAAGACCAGCATGTCATCCAGGTAAACCACGACACAAGTTTGGAGAAGGTCTCTGCAAATGTGGTTCACGAACTCTTGAAAGACTGCAGGGGCGTTCAGAGTCCGAAGGGCATGACCAAATACTCAAAGTGCCCGACCCTGGTGTTAAAGGCTGTCTTCCATTTGTCCCCTTCACGGATACGAATAAGATTGTAGGCACCCCACAGGTCCAATTTGGAAAAGATTTTCGCGCCCCGGAGCCGATCAAACAGTTCCGTAATTAATGGCAGAGGATACCGGTTCTTCACCGTAATTTTGTTGAGACCCCCGGTAACCGGCCACAGGGACCCATCCTTCTTTTCCACGAAGAAAAACCCTGCGCCAGCCAGAGATGAAGACTTGCGGATAAATCCCTTCCGGAGATTCTCCTAAATGTAGGCTGACATAGCTTGGGTTTCTGGCACCGACAGAGGATAAACCCGGCCCCTAGGGGGACTGGTACTGGGTAGTAACTCAATACGGCAATCGTACGCTCGGTGAGGAGGCAATGTTTCTGCTTGTTTCTCGGAGAAGACATCAGCAAAGTCCTGATATGCAGCGGGCAGTCCAGGCAAAGGTTTAAGAGGCGCCGGCGAAGAGCTGGTGCGCACCGGGCGAGGTGCCACCAAACATCGACTCATACAGTCCAGGCCCCAGTGAGTAACTTCTCGATTCTTCCAATCGAGCCTGGGGGCATGGCGTTGCAGCCAGGATAGTCCCAAAAGAATTGCCGAAGAAGACCGGGGCAGCACAAAGAATTTGATCCTCTCCTTATGCAGGGCTCCTATCTGGAGAAATACTGGCTATGTAGCAAACCTAATAGAATCATTCAGAAGTTCTCCATTAACCAAAGCGATCACCAGCAGCTTCTCCAGGCGAACTACAGGGAGGTGATATTGAGCCACCAGAGAGTTATGGATGAAGTTTCCTGCCGAACCCGACTCCAGGAAAGCTGAAGCCTGAAACGAGAGTCCCTTAACCGTCATGATCCGCACGGGGCATAGCCAGGTGTGGAGAGGGGGAGCTTACACCTAGGGACGCCTATCCCACGTAACCTAGGTGCGAGAGTTTAACAAACGTTTGGGACGCACCGGACAATCTCTGCGGAAGTGTTCGGGGCTTGCTCAGAGAGATGAGCTCTGTCGACCTGCATGGGTTCCTTGCCTGAAGATGGCGGAAGAGACAGCGGTGGCCTGGAGGCGATAGACACTTGGCGAGGAAGCCAGCGGGGTCGGGCGGCATCGCGATCTAGATGGAGCTCCTCTTCCTTCTCGGCGAAGCGTACGTCGATACAGGTGACCAGCTGAATGAGCTCAGAGAGCGAATACTGAAGATCCCTCTCAGCCAGCACATCCTTTACTCTCCAGGAGAGACCCTCATGAACGTAGCACAAAGCACGGCCTCATTCCAGGACAGCTCAGACACCAGGGTGCGAAACTGGACAGTGTAGTCTCCAACCGAAGAGTCCCCTTGGCGCAGGTTTAGAAGCATGGTCTCGGCGGCAGAGGCACAGGCTGGTTCCTCGAATACGCTGCCGAACTCTTTGAGGAAGGATTGCAGATCCGCCGCCAAAGGGTCGCTCCTATCCCACGCCAGGGCCTTCCCAGAAAGCAGGCTGATCACGAAGGCCACTTTAGATTGCTCAGTCGGAAACTGATTGGCCATCAACTCCACGTGCATCGAGCATTGGGTAACAAACCCTCTGCAGAGCTTTAGGTGTCCGTCATATTGAGAAGCAGCGACAGCTGGAGCTTAGGACCCACAGGAGTCAATGAAGTCACCAGGGGGGGGACCGCGGGATGTGGCGGAGGCTGCTGTTGGGTGGAGATAAGTTGCTGCATCATGGTGGTTAACTGATTCAATTGTTGCGCTTTTTGCGCCAGTTGCTGTGATTGCTGGGCCACGATGGTAGTCAGGTCAGCTACACTAGGCAACAGAACCTCGGCAGGATCCATGGCTGGATCCTACTGTTACGATGGCCTTGGTAGTGGATCCACTGGACCGCCGCGACCGATGGTGAGAGCCACGCCAGGGAGCGGAGACTAAGTGAAACCCGGTTTTCAGCAGAGCCCGTCGCAAAGCGTGATGGTCTTGCTGTGGTGGGATTCCACCAGGTCGCTACCCCTGACAGGGTTGACTCGCGGCGGCTACCGAGGTGCGGCCAGATACTAGGTAGTCGGCAAGGCGGTAGTCGGAGGCAGGCAGGTAGGCAGGAACAACATGGAGATGGACTGGCGCAGGGGCAAGACACACAGGACAGCTAGGATGCAAAGGAACCGTTCTAGCAGGGAGCTAGGAGCAAAAAGGATCCAGCAGGGGCTAAGAGGAAGTGATCCCTTTAAATAGGGTCAGCAACCGGCAGAGGGACGCAGAAGCACAGGAGAGCTGTGGGGTGAGTATCTGCGCCCGCGGTCCGTGCTACGGGACCGGGGATTACGGCAGCATCATGACTGCGCCCGCAGCCCGACTCGTGGGCTGCGGCGCGATTCATTACAACTGCATGGGCAAATTATAATATACACAATAGGATGGCTCTTAAAAATTAAAGTTAAACATTTCCAGTCCTCATCCCTTCAAGCTGTTCCACCTGATGAGAAAAAAAATGTGGTAATTTCTGTTTAAATATCGGATAATATTTAGAGGTGACCCCAGGGTTCTACTTTTGAATGGCCCTTAGCAAAGGTGAAAAAATGAAAGTGGTTAATTCAAATGCCTCACCCATTCAAGTTGTTCCACTTATGAAGAGGATAATTTGTGTGAATTGTTTTTGAAGTTGGACAGCATTTACAGATGGCCCTTGCATTTTCAAAAATTGTGAATTAGTTTCACTAATTCCACTAAGAGCCACCTGTAAATGCTGTCCAGTTTCAAAAACAATTTGCACACGTTCTCCTTTTCATAAGTGGAACAACTTCAGGGTGTGAGACATTTGAATTAACCACTTTCATTTTTTGCACCTTGTGCTAAAGGTTACCCTAGTACACAACATACAGTATCTCACAAAAGTGAGTACATCCCTCACATTTTTTTAAATATTGCATTATATATTTCCATGGGGCAATACTGAAGATATGACACTTTGATGCAAACTAATGGTGTGCTCTCAAAATAACTCAACACACAGCCATCATATATAAACCACTGGCAGCAAGAGAGAAATTGGACAAATTGTGCCCCATTTGCCATTTTCCTTTCACGGTGTCATGTGACTCATTCATGTGGCTCATTAGGGAAGGACCTCCAAGGCTGTGTTCTCCGGAATATTGCCTGTGCCATGCGCTACACAGGAAAGACAGCGGGAGCTCAGGGAGTTTAATACATGGCTGAAGTCTTGGTGTAGGACAGAAGGGTTTGGGCTCTTAAAGCACTGGGCTGATTTTTCATTGGGGTACAATCTGTTTTTTACAGATAAATTACATCTGAATGGAAGGGGGTCTTCTGTGCTGGGGGAGAGAATTCTAGAAGCTGTGCTAGAGTATTTAAACTAGGGATAAGGAGGGAGCACAATCTAGAAAATGTAAGGATAGATAGGTTAGAGAGTGGGCAGACTATATTAGCAGATGGAGATGTGGACTGTGGGGGGTGGACTAGACCAGTGGATAAGGAGATCCATGTGTTGCAAACCAGCATTGAACTGTAAAACAAAAAGAAGAAAAAAAAAGACGCTCCTAGTGTAGATCGTCTGGAATAAAAGTTTATCTGTTGGTCAGTATCCCACTTACCTGTTTTTGTTGCACAAAAGCATGTAGATTAATCAGTCACAGCACCCCCTCGGCTTCCTTTTTGGGGCTCAAAGCGATGCCGAATGATAGGAAGATATCAGTGCTATATTTAAAAATCACATACTAAATTATAGTGTTATAAAGGGGGAAATTTAAAAGGGAATGAATGCGCAAATGAAAATGGACCGATGAAATGCATCCAGCGAGAAACGCGTACTCCTGTTTTAATGTCCTAATAAACTGTATCTATACTTTATCAGTTTAGCGCCATCATTCCCTCTTTTTTCTCCCTTTATCATACTATAGTTCAATTGTGATTTTTAATAAACCAGCATTGAAGATATAGGTGTCCAAAATATCTTGTAATCTCATGCCATCTACTAACTTGTAATATATAATCCCATGCTGTCTACTAAAGGTGTAATGTATAATCCCATGCCATCTATCGAAGGAGTGATGTATAATTCCATGCCGTCATCTGAAAGGGTAATGTTTAATACCATGCTGTCTATTTAATGGGTACCGTTTAATCCCATGCTGTAATGTATGACCCCATGCCGTCTAAAGAACATGTTAGATATAACCCCAGACCATTGACAGAAAGTGTAAAACTAGAAGGGAACTTAAAATGTCTATTCTCAAATGCCAGAAGTTTAGCAAGCAAAATGGGGAAGCTTGAGGCACTAGATCAGAGAAAAGATTGAAGGTTGGTGTTGCTGAAACAATAGCAGCGACCTCCCCGCCTGATTTGGATGTCAACCTTTAAGGTTTTAATCTATTTAAGGAAGACAGAGCCCAACAGGAAGGGGAGGAGTGGTGTCTGTATGTAAGAGTTGATTATGAAAGGCAAATTGAAAAAGGCAATAGAGTTGAAGATGAGGGTGGGGGGGGGGGGGGGGGGGGGGGGGGGGGGGGGGGGGGGGGGGGGGGGGGGGATGATGTGGAAACATTGTGGGGTGTAAAAAACAAGGAGGGGTTAATGCAGAGAAAAATGTTTTTTGCGTAATCTATAGACCCCCGAACATCATTGAGGAGATAGAAGAATAGGTGCGTAAACACAGGTGCCGGCAGCACAGGTGGGTACAGTGGTAACAATTGGTGACTTTAATTACCCAGACAATGTCCTGGGATCACGGATAAGCCATCAACTGCAAAGGGTAGGAAATTCCCTCAATCTGCTACAAGATAATTTTATTGGGCACGTTTTGGAGATCCCACTAGACGTAATGCTCTGTTGAATCTAGTAATTTCTAACAAAGGCAGAACTTTGTTGGTGCGGGCGGTCCCACTGTTTCTTCTGAAAACCTGGTAACATTGACCACATATTATACAATTTTTTTTTTTTAGTTGTATAACTGGAAAAAAGATAACACAGACGGAGGGCAAAAACATATAATTTTAAAAGGGCTAATTTCCCCTTTATTGAGGGCCGGCAATATCAAGACCTGGGAGCTGCTATTAGCAAATAGTGATGTAGAAAAGCCAACTGGGAGAAGCATTAAAAATACTCTGTGGGAAATATAAAGCAAATGTATCTTAAGGTGAATAAGTAAAGGCGTTTAAAACAAAATCCAACATGGCTCTACCTTCTGTTAAGGAGGGCATAAATAAAAAAAATGGACATTTAAAAAATATAAGTCAGAGGGGTCAGCATCAGCCTTTTAAAATTACAAAGAGCTTTATAAAATTTGTAATCAAAGCAGCTAAAATACAAAATGAAAAGCAGGTGGCCAAGGACAGTAAGACAAACCCTAAGAAATTCTTTAAACATATACTGTAAATTCCAAAAAGCCAAAGTCAGATCATTTAGGACCCTTAAGTAACAGTAATGGGGAGCTGGTCACTTGGGATCATGAGAAGGCAGAGGTACTAAAATAGGTTCTTCAGCTTCTGTATATACTAGACGAGGAGAAAGTATCTGATGTGGCAGGCCCAGTCGGATGCAGAGATTGTCATACTAATAGGTACAGTGATAGAAATGATAGGGGTGATCCCATTGGATGTCCCGGCGAACCAGTACTGTTTAATACATTCATCTGATATAATTGGTTCAGTGTAAAAATGGTCCGCAAGCCAAGTTTAAATAAACTGAATTGAACAAGGCTCCAGGCCCAGAAGGCTTACACCCAAGATTTTTCTTAAAGAGCTCAGCTACAGGTTATCTCTTGTGCCCCTGTATATGATATTTAGAGATTCTCTCTGGTGACTGTATATGTGCCAGATACTAAGCAAGGCAATTTTGTTCCATCTTCAGTAAAAAGCCTCCACAGTTTTGCCTGGTTAAGTTATAGACCCAGTAAGTAAACATCTAATGTAGGAAAATGTTTGAGGGGACAACATGAGGGACCATATACAGAAGATGTGGCTGTATATAATATATAAAGTGACTGCCCAGGCATGTTTTACTAAGGACAGAAGTTTTCAGACCAGCCTAATATCTGTTTTAATAAAGTAGGTGAAGTATGAAGTCTGGATAGCGGTGTGGCTGTGGATATAAGTGCTTTTTAGACTTTGCAAAGGCGTTTGACGCTGTCCCTCATAATGTTTTATTTGGGTTAAATTAAAATCCATTGGGTTATAAAATAACATTGTGTAATTGTGAATTAAAAAAACTGGCTATCGGATCGTACTTAGAGAGTATTGGGAGTAAATTGGAAATACTCCTATTCTGAGTGGTCCCCCTGCTATGAAGTTGTTCCCCCGGCTCAGTATTAGGTCCCTTCTTTTATTCAATGTTTTTAATTAATGATAATAGTGAAGGGATTATTATGCACATTTTCATTGTTTGCAGATGTCACCAAGCTATGTAGTGTAGTGTAATCTAGGGAAGATGTTCATAAGATTCAGAGCATGAACCTGGACACACTTGGCCATGAGGTTCAATGTGTGAATAAATGTTTAAGTCTGCCATCATGTGTAATCGAATATTCTGCAGGCACACTATGTCCTAGGGGGAGAAAAACTGGGAGAATCACTTGTTGAGAAAGTTCTGGGCGTTCCTTGTACATCATAGACTACAGAACAGCAATGCGGGTCAATCAGCTGCCTTTTAATGCAAGACAAGAATATTGGTGTGGATTAAAAGAGGCATGGACTCGCGGGACAAGGATGTAATTTTACCGCTGTTTGGCCTCACTTGGAATATGCTGTTCCGTTTTGGGCTCCAGTTAATAGACAAGATGTAATGGTTGGGCCTCACTTGGAATATGCTGTTCAGTTCTGGACTCCAGTTAATAGAAAAGATGTAGAATAAGAGCTAGAGAGGATGCAAATGCGAGCAAAACCAAACTTATAAGGAAATGGTAGCATCGTAGTTATATAGATGAGTTAGTATAAATAAACTTATTTAGTTTCGAAAAAACGGGCTGTGGGGGTACATGAATTAATTATATAAAAATTAAATGGTTCTACAAAAAGTATGAGAAAAATATTCATTTAAAGCCCCCTCAAAAGGACATGGGTACATTTCCCTTCGTTGGAGAAAAAAGATCAAATCCCAAAGGAGTAAAGCCTTTCTCACTGTCAGAAGAATATAATCTGATGGAATAGCCTGCCTGAGGATCTATGCACAGCAGAACAGTTTGCAATTTTCAAAGGCATAGATAACTATCTGAAACTAAAGATATTAATACGTATGTAGCCATGTAAATTTCTTAATTGTGTCTGATGGCGACTCTGGGGTCAGAGTTGGGGTCTTCCCTGGAGCAGATTGGTTCTTGCCTTGTGAGTTTCAGGCATTCACCATTGGTAGGCTGGGCTTGAACCCTTGTCTCCCTCCCTTCACCCACATTTTCCCCACCCTTGGTTGAACTTGAAGGACACGTGTCTTTTTTCAACCATACTAACTATGCAACTATGTCACTATGTTAGGTCACAGGTGTAAATGGGGAGCAGGTGAAATTGGATAAAGTGAAATTGGACAAATAGTGCCCAATATGCCATTTTCCCTCCATAGTGTCATGTTAATCATTAGGTTTCAGGTGTGAATGGGGAGAAGGTGTGTTAAATTTGTGTTATCGCTCCCAAACTCTGCTATACTGTTCACTGGAAGCTCAGCATGACACATCATGGCAAAGAACTGTCTGAGGTTCTGAAAAAAAGAATTGTTGCTCTACATAAAGATTGCCTAGACTACAGGGAGATTGCCCTCCCGCTGAAATGGAGCTGCAGCACAGTGGCCAAGACCAAACAGTACTTTATCAAGACAGGTTTCACTTAGAACATGCTGGTCGACCAAAGAAGTTGAGTGCACGTGTTCAGCTTCATATCCAGAGATGGTCTCTTCAAAATAGAGGTATGTGAGCTGCCAACATTGCTATAGAGGTTAAAAGCATGGTGGTTCCACCTGTTAGTGCTCAGACCATAAACTGCACACTGCTTCAAATTGGTCTACATGGCTGTCTTCCTAGAAGAACCTTTTCCATTAGAGATGGATGTACAAGAAAGCCCACAAACAGCTTGCTGAAGTCAAGCAGACTAAGCACATGGATTACTGGAAGCATATTCTGTGGTCTGATGAGACAAAGACAACTGTATTTGGTTCATATGGTGTCAAGCATGTGTGATGGCAACCAGATGTGATAAGTACAAAGACAAGTTGTGTCTGCGCTACATCAAGCATGGTTGTGGGAATATCAATTGGTTAAAGTTCATGAGGACCTGACAGCTGTGGGAGCTATAGTTCAATGAGGGAAACATGTTCTATGATATGGGGTGTACTCACTTTTGTGAGTTATTGTATGTTGACCATCGTGAATCTACTATGGATCCTCAAAGGTCTATCAGAATAGAGTTGAGTATATGAATCTCCTCGAAATAAATCATTTAAATTACTGCAATTAAAGAAGTGAAAATTCGCCATCTTCGGAGGTTCCTACCCCTCTGGTAAGCGAAAATTGGAACAGAATAAAACTCATAGATAGAGGAAAATACCTTCTGTAATATATGCCATTCCATTCTTTGAATGAATTTATTGCACATTTCCTCTATGCTACTAATTTCTCATCAACAGATACCACTTTTCTCCTCGATAACTAGCTCCAAAATATTTTTCCTATCTATTACCTTCACAAATAGATCTGTCTCAATCTTTCCATCTTTAACATAAACCAATGTGTACAAAAACTGTAAAGAAACTTCAGATACCACCTGGATAAATGCAAGACCTGTCCTACCATTATTCAGATATACATGCAAGGATTCCAGATCTTCAAGTGAACCTATCCAAATCATAAAAATGTCATCAATGTAACGCCACCAGCGTAGGATGGGGTCTGTAAAAGAAGAGCCATATACACATTCATCTTCCACGCCACTTTTGGATTTCTTTGGAATACTTGAATCCTCTAGGTCCAGCTTCCTAATGATTGATTCAGCATAGTGGTTGAAAAGAATTTAGGAGGCATCCTTGTCTTTGATCTTCATACCTGTTTCACACTGTGGCTGCTTGATCATCATAGGGTGACTTGATTTACCTAGTCAGGTGCAGCAGCACTCCTACCTCACTCCATGCTTCTAAAAGCTTTTGATGCCTGAGTTTAATCAATAAAGCACAGGTAGAGTCTCTTCTGGTACTCTCTTTAATGATTCATCTCAGATTTGTGGTTTGATCACGGGTTGCATTACCCTTACAGAATCCAACATCAGAAAGTTGCTCATGTTTTCAAAAAACTTTTGGAAAACATCACCTTAAAATCCCCTTGCTGGCATGGGGGATTTGGACCATTGTTCTATAGCTGGCACAATCCTTTGCATCACCTTTACTAGGCAGTGGGATGAAAAATGATCATTTCCAGTCCTTTAGCCATTGCCAGCGGGGCACTTTGGACCGGTTTAGGCAGCTCTGAAGATATTCCATCAATGCCTCATATTTTGTTGTTTTTGAGCTGCCACAGCACTCGATCCACCTCACTTTTCAATAGTTCTGGTTTTGATTTCTCGCCCCTGAGCTCCAAAGGTTGGTCTGTGCTGGAACTACCATACACAGCAATTCCTCTGTGTATTCTTTCCATCTCTGCCGGATTTTCTTGTCCTGTTGGTCAGTAATTTCATTCTCTGATGGTTGAGAAAGGTTTCTTTTTATATTATACTTAAATTGTTTGTTTTTTGTTTTTTTTTGCCTATGACTTACCAGTAAAAATAACATTATACATACAGGAGTTCATACATTATTGACCTGACTCTTTGTGTAGGACCTGCCACTGGCTTGGCCGAACTTTATATGCACCGTTATCTTTTTCTTATAGTATTTTGCAGATTCAAAAAATTAAGCAGAAGGCAAAGCTACTCTAGTGTTAAACATTATAAGAATCAAATGGCATGCATCTTGCTAATTTAAATATCAATAACTTGTTCAGATCTAATCTGCCAAGCAGTTTGAAGTTATGAGTTTATAAGACACATAAACTGTAATTACATGACTCAAAATGTAAAAATGTATACAGTCTGGTAAGTCTATTTGCAGTGAAACATAATAGTATCTTTGCTATATTCAAATTGTATATTAAAATGTAATAATACAAAACCAAAAACACAGTGATTACTTATGACACAGTGCAAATGGGCAACAATACATAGCACCAATTAGCTCATGACTGCAGGTGTAACTTGGAGCCCATGGGCCCTAATGCAAAAATTGTGCTAGGGATGGACTTTTATCTGTGCAGGCTCATACTGGCCCACATGGAAGCAGGGGAAACCTGACAGTGTGCCCCTTGTCTAGGTAAGCCCTTGGGCAAAGTGGGCGACTGCAAATAGTAAGCCTGGGGCTGCTTTTCAGGAAGAATGGCAAAGAAAGAGAAGCAGAAACCAAGAGGTGTATAAAGTATGTGAAGTCATCTGCAGTAGCTGTAGAATGGATCCCAAGAATCAAAATTCCAATATATAAATAGCGTGGCCATGTTAGTGCAAAAAGTATCTTTACTAATGTTGAGACAACATAAAGTATAGTGCAAGCTTATTAAGCTATAACTGCATCAATGAGTAAATAAAATCGAACCTGCTATACGCTCATCCTCATTGTAGGATTTTCTCCAATGATCAAAGGAAAATGTCCATATATCTCATAAGTCTGTATAGGAGGGTAGAGCCTACAGCACATACAATGTTTTGAAGGTAAACCCCTTTTTTATACTTTTGGCACTAATATGGCCATGCAACTTATAAGTTGGAATGTTATATTTGGGATAGAAGGAAGCCTTGAAGCATATGGAACTCTGAATAAGTGGAATAAAATTTACAATTATTATTGTTGGACCCGGATTATCAACTCCATTGGTGGGCCCCAAGAATCAACTTCACTAGGTTTAATCTTACACTGGACCCAGAAGAAATGCTCACGGACCCAGCCAGTTCTGGACTATCAGATAGGCAAACTAGGCCTGTGGGTCCCACTCCTCTTAGGAGCCCCATGACCAAGATCGCTTTTTTTTTTCAACACCTCTATCCTGTTTTCTGCCACCCCATAGTTGACACTAACATCCTGTCACTATAACCCCAGCATCCAACACATTGGGGTACTGTGAAGAGCCAGGTGTTGCGTGGTATTATTAGGATAGGAAGTGCTAAATAGCTGTGGACCTTTCCACTCTGATAGTATCAGGCCACAGCTGCTAGTTTTACCTTGGTTGGTTATGTAAAATGCAGATCTCCACCTTTTTTTAATAATTTGTTTCTTTCTAGATTTTTAATAAACAATTGGTTTAAAAAAAACAACATGCAGTCCTCCCATTTTTCATAACTAGCCAAGGTAAAATTGACAGCTGAAGGCTGATAATATCAGGATAGGAATGTTCATGGATTCTGGTCCACCATAAAAATAACAGTCTGCAGCTGTCTCCGAAGCACATAATCATATTAGATGGTCCATTTCTGATGATTCTTTCCAGTACTCCTGTTGTACTCCTGTTGCATTGGGTACTGGGCTAATAGTGACAGGAGGTTAGTGTCACCAGATGGATTAAAACAGGAACTCTTTATCCATAAGGAGTACAAAATGCAACGTTTCAGCCACTACACTGTGGCCTTTCTCAAGCAGCACAAATCACAAATGTATAAAAGCACAAATATATTCAAAATACAAGGGCCCCCCACCCGTGTTTAGACCAATGGTATGTTCATTGTGGTTTATTAAATCAAACAACAAAATATGAGACAGCAATGGTAGATTAAACATAGTGACCACATTGAACATACCATTGGTCTAAACAGCAGGTGGGAGGACCTTGTATTTTGAATATATTTGTGCTTTTATACATTTGTGATTTGTGCTGCTTGAGAAAGGCCACAGTGTAGTGGCTGAAACGTTGCATTTTGCACTCCTTATGGAATAAAGAGTTCCTGTTTTAATCCATCTGGTGCTGCCGTTCGCATTTTTCTATTCCTGGCTATCTTGTTGGTGTGTTCAAGGCTTACACAACCAGTGGACTGGCTGATGCACAGAACTTGGATATTTACCCGTTGTGGAGAATTGGTGCTGCTCTCATTTTCTGTTGGTTTTTCTAGGAGGTTAGTGTCATCCTTGGGTAACAAGAAACACTGCTGGCTAACACTGAAATACAATTATTAAACATTTTAATCATAGGGTACAAGCAACAACTGCAGCACAATCTCGAGGGGGTTGATCCCCTGTCTCCCCCAAGATGATTATGTTTGTAAGCTGTGGCCTTTATAACCTTTTCCAACTCTCTCCCCACCATTGTGTTAAGTTGCCTTGTACTTGTCTGCAAAAGTAATGTATTGATCACCTGTTGTTGTAGTATTTCTTATATGTGTGGTGCACGGACAGCTCCGTGAAGCCATTGTATATCCAAAAAGTGTTTGAGAATCCACCACCAAACGTTTCTTTTTAAAAAGTTATTCTTTATTTCATAACATTAAAAAATTTAAGT
>JAODAL010041757.1:0-35551 GCA_025379985.1 Phyllomedusa bahiana | reverse complement strand
CAAAAAGTTTTTTTTAAAAGGTAACTAATTGTATTGTGTTATGATTGGGAAAAATGGCCGGGAAATTTAAAAAAAATTTTCGGTTTTGCCAAAATTCGCCCAAATTTTTTCCGAACAAAATTTCCATTTTGTTGAACGATTTCTTGGGAGGAATTGCTTTTAAAAAAACAGCTATTTGTAGGCTCCCCAAAAGGGCTGAGGGTCCCTGTAGACCATTTTTGCATGCTTAAATTTGGGTGGAGTTTGGTTTGGTTTCATAAAATGTTGTGTTTTTTTATGACCGCACATAATTTGCCCCCGTCTTAGAATCGCTTCACTATAAAATTCCATGGACACTTAGGGGGGCCCAAAAACCCTGACAAAAAAAGGGGAAGGGCGGGGTAGCTAAAAAAATCTTTCCCCAGCAAAAAGCTGGAAAAAAGAAAGGGCTGATGATCATTTGGGCAAATCGGGGGCGGGGAAGTGTGGAAGGGTGAGGCAGCCGCCACCCCGCATGGGGTCGGGAGAGTGGACAAAAACATTTTTGGAGCTGGGTAAAAGAGGAGTGGGCCCACAGAGTGGCAAAAATGTTTTTGTGTGGGGGGGCCGGGCAAACAGCCAAAAGCACCCTGCATGAGGTCAGAGAGGGCAAAATAAATTTTGGAGGGTGGAAAAAAACGGAGAAAGGCCCACAGAGGGGCCCAAAGGGACAGAGTGTGTGGGTTTTGGGCCCGGCAGTCACAGCCAGCGCATGGAGTCAAAATTTTGGCCAAAAATGACAGAGTGTGTAGGGCACGGCAGCTGCCACAGGTAGAAATGAGGTAAGCAGGGGCCCAAAATTGAAATTCTGGGGGTGGTAAAAAGTGGTGGGGCCAAACAGAGGGCACAAGGGACAGGGAGGGGAAAGGTTTTGGTAGGGAGCAGCATGAGGTGAGAATAAAAATTCTGTAGGTGGAAAAAACCCAAAAATTTGGCCCATAGAGTGGCACAATGAAACAGTTTTTGGTTAGGTACGGTAGCGCCCATTTTGGGGAGAGGTCTTAAGGGCACAATAAACATTCTGGAGGGTGGAAAAAAAAAAAAAGGGGAAAATGGGCCCACAGAGTGGCCAATGACGGGGTGGAGGTGGGGGGAAAAAATCCAGCCCCGGGTAAAGATGGTGGTAGGGATGGAGAAATTGGGTTCGCAGATGTGAAATTATCGGGGGGGGGGGGGTGGGGGGGGGCCCGGGGGTTCGAATAGTGGTAAAGGCCCAGGTAGTTTGAACCAGACTCATTTTCACATTTTGGGGTGAGGCGTCAGGGTGATGTAGTTGACGTAAAGGCATTGGTTTTTAGGGAAAATTCCTGGCCAATCCACGCCTGATTAAATCTTGGCAAGGGGTCAGTCGTTAAATTTTTTTCACGTGGCAAGGGGTTTTCTCCTTGGGGGTTAACGATGGCCCCGCCGCACGGGAAACATTTGCCTTGGGATCCCACACTACGGGCCCGGGGGTAGGACAGTTCTCCACTGCAAACTCGGAAAAGTTGGGCCCCCATACCCAATTTTGGCTCCCCAAAGTATTTCCGGGGGGGGGACCTTTTAATTTGGGGGGGAAGAGTGGGCCCAAAGTAGGCCACCCCCTGTTTTTTTCAGGGTCTGCCCCGGCCCCCGGGGTCCCTTGCTGCGGCGATGCCCTCCCCCACTAGGCGGTTTGAAAAGAAGCTGCTCATCATTTGGACTCCAGATTGGGTTGCTGCTGTTTGGAGCGGGGGTTAAGGGGCTAAAACAATGGCAGGGGGTCCGCTGAGTTTCCCCCTGGGGGGACTTAAAATTTTTACACGGGGGGTTTTACTCCTGTCCCCCCCCCCTTTTGGGTTCTTTCAAAAAAAATTTTTTTAATGGCCTTTTTGTTCATAAAGTCGGTCAAAAATTGGGAGGCGGGAAATTTCCCAAGGGTGGAAAAAATCGCATATCGAGTGTGTTGGGGGGAAGGCCTTTCTCCCGTTTCCCAACCCGGGGGTGGTTTTCCCTGGTTTTGTGGGAAAAGGATAAAGTGCATGCACATTTTCCCGGGGGCTTTTTCCAAATTTTTTGAAGATCGGTGGGAAGACTCAAAAAACCCTTTTTTCAAAAACCCAAAATTGAAAAAATTTTGCGCCATGCGGGGGCAAATTGGACCATCCCCCCTGGGTTTTGCAGGGCGGACCATTTTCCCCAAATTCCCCCTTTCACCATGGTTCCGATTTGCAGTTGGCCCCCGGGGGAAAACCCACACATCGTTTTCTTGCTGATGACGCGGGAGTTCCCCCCCTTTTTGTGACTTGGGTTCGCCGAGGCAAGCCGGGTTTTGGAACTGCGTAAAACCCCGTGTGCCAAACAAAAATGTGGTTTGAGGGGCGCAGTACTTTGGAGGCTGAGATGGTGGGGGGGTGGGGGAGGAGGAGGAAGGCGGACTTTGGGCGCAGGGGGCCGCAGTTTGACAACATGGAGGAGAAGGGGGGTTTGTTCCGGGCCAAATTGTTGGTGGGGCCTGGCCCGGAAAGCACATTCCCCCAGTGGGGGGTTAAAGGGGTTTTGTATGGCCCTGCCTTTTACGCTCCAGAGGGTGTGCCCCATGAAAATTGGAAAAAACCCCGATAAGTCAAGGATCCCCCCCCTTTGTTCTACTTTTTTTAAAAAAAAATTTTATGAAGTGTGGTACTGCCCTTTTTTAAAAATAAAAATTACGGTTTGGAACTCCCCATCTCAGTGGGCAATGCCATTAGTTCTTAAAAAAAAATGGTGCAGGGGTCCCCTTTTGGGGAAAGGGAGGGACTGGCAGAAACCAAAAAATTGGACAGGGCAGGGTTTCATTTTCTGCCCCTTAAGGGTTTGGGAAAGGCCATATGTTTTTTCTTTGCCAATTGCCTGGGTTGGAAACAAAGGGCTGGCCCCTTTGAGTAGCGGGAGCGGGAAAAAAATCTGGACCGGGGGGATGATGGCAAAAGAGAAACAGCCCCCCTTTGCAGAGGTGGTGGACCCTTGGGGGCTGCAAGGGGCATGCGGCATGGGAGCTGTTTGCTAGCTGTTTCTGTTGGGGATGGACCCACTTCTGAGCACGTTTTCCCAGGCCCCCGGGAGGGGGAACGCTGCATGTGTTGACCAGGGCCGTGGTGTTAACGTTAGCTCCCTGGCCTTGTTCACTTTCTCCCCTTACAGATTTTTCATATACCAATATTCGGTTTCCTCGGTGTCAAAGAACAGAAAGGAAAACACGAGGGAAATTTGATTTTCCCGGGGAAAACGCCCCGCCCATTGAGTGACTATTTCCCCCGGCTGCCCCCGTGAGCATCTGTGCCGTTACTTTCTTGGACCTGCGAAGGGGGTTTTTTTTTCCCCCATGGCCCTTGGTCCCCCCTCAAAATGCGTACCCTGCTAAATCCCGGCCAAAAGCCACGGGCTGGCTGGCCGTTTCCCTGAGCGAAAGGGCGAGCCCCTTTTCCTGACGTTGATGAAGTTTTTGGCTTCACCCGGCTCCAAATTTTGCGGTCGGTTTACATCATCATTGATTTGTGTTTTAAATTCGTCACGGGCTGTCCTATCACCCATTTTTGGGTATTAAGAGGCTGATTCCTCAAAACAGCCCCTTGCCACTTCCACATCTTTATTTGCCCCCCTACTGAAGAAGCAGGGGATATTGACCCCAATTTTTTCGTCCAAAAGTAGTGCGGGACTGCCTCCTCAAATTGTTCATCCTCGCTTTTTGTGGTGTGAACCCCCCCCGCCACAAAATTTTGATCTTTTGGCTGGGGGAAAAAGGGAAATGGAAAAGAGGGGGGTTTGAGGAAGGTGAAGGCCCCGCCCCGCCCCGGGGGATTGTGTCGATTTCCACCGACAGTTGGCGGGGGTTGTCGAGTCATCTGGGGGGAAAGTGGATGCCCTAGGCCCAAAACCCCTTTTTCAAAAAAACCTTTGGGGTTGTGAAAAACCCCAGGGCCAATAGATGCCCAGCAGCGTTGGGCATCCCCAAATTGCCCCCTGCTGCGATGCCCCTTTGCTGTGCTGCAAACCGGGGCCCTGCCCCGGGGAATTTTTTGGTTTTCCCCTCCCAAACTTGAAGTTTGGAAGGCCATCCCAAATAGGTTGAGCGATTACGTTGGTTTATGGGCCCTTTTCGGGCCCGTAGTCGATAGTCGGCCACCATGATAAGGTTTTTCAAATTAGTCGATAGTCTATTTTTTCAAACGTTTGGCCCTTTTAAAAGCCCTATGGAGACCCAAAAACCCACCTTCTTTTTTAAAACCCCCAAACAGGGGGAAAAACCCGGGGAATTTAAAACACCCAAAAACATTTCCAATTGGTTACGTGCTACATCTTGGACAACACTTGGGCTAAAAAAAGCCACGGGAAAAAAAAATTTCCCCCCAACCTTCACTTTCCTGTTTTGTACCACAGAACCCCTTAAACCCCCATCACCCAAAATTAAAAAGTCCCCCAAAAAGGCAGGTATTTTTAAACCCCTTTCATTTTATTTGAATGGACATTGAATTTTCCCTGCCCTTGGAATGCAGCGGGCCCCAAAAATCCTCCCATGACCACGGGTTAAAAAGTGGGGAAAGGGGAAAGCAGTTCTTTTGAACAACCATTTTAGTTGAATGGACATTGACAAACCCTGTCCTGGCCCACAACATGCCCCTTTAAACTTTTCTGAAAGATTAAAAAATTTGCCGGAAAAAAGGAGTTTTTTTAAACCCCCAAATTTTAGTTAAACCCGGGCCCTTTAAACAAACCTGTCCTGGGAACCCAGTATGCCCTTTAAAAACCGGGGTTACACCCCAGTTTTAAAAAGTCCCGGGAAAAAAAAGGGTGTCTTTAAACCCAAATTTTTTAGTTAAAATGGACTTTTGAAAAAACCCTGCCCGGCCCGCACATGCCCCTTTAAAAACCTTTTGGGCCCCCACAGATTAAAAATTTCCCGGGGAAAAAGGGGGAGTTTTTTAACCCCCTTTTTTGTTTACGGGAAACATTAAATATCCCTGCCCGGGGCCAACGACCCCCGGGGCCGGGTTACAGTGGGTGGGTGAGAGCCCGGGGTGGCACCCGTCATTTTTTTAACAAGAGGTTAAAATCCCCTGATTTTAAAGCAGAAACGAAAATGTCGTGCTGAAGCGTGGTGCGGAAGTGAAGTGTGAGGAACTCCCCCTTTCCCAAAAGTACACGGTCAAGTCGGGGGTTGCGTTGCGTTAAATGGGGCCCAAAATTGGCTTCACTTGGAAAAAACTGGTGGTTAAGGGTTTCCTGTTACCCCAGGTCCCTTTTTTTTTGGGCATTCTTTTTCTCTTTTTTTTACAACGTGCTGGGGGGAAAGGGTTGGGTTTGTACTTTGTTCTTGCCTTTGCCCCAAACCCCCATGTCCTCTGAAAAAAATTTTACATTGGTAAAGTTTCCCTGTCCCTCCCTTTTTTACAATTCAGAGGAATTTTTTAAACCAAAGCTTTTTTGAAACATGAAGTTTTTTAGTTTTTAAATTCTGGGAAATCAATTTTTTAAAATAGGTTTGGAAATTTCCCACCGTCTTTTTTTCCCTTTTTTTTTTAATTATATTAAATGGGTTTGTCTCAAAAGGGAAATTGATAGCTAGGGTTTAAAGTTTCTTGAAAAAAAACAAGTTTTTTGCAAAAATTGTGCTATTTAAAAAGGGGCCTCCCTTTATTCCTTTTTTGGGAACAGCCCCATAACCCCTTGGCCATTTTGGATATTGGGGAAAAAAAACAAAGTCTGTTAGAAACTAACTTTTTTAAAATTTTAGGGACCGGTAGTTTAGCTCCCATGTACAGAAAAAACCCCCCAAAAAATTAAAAAACATGACCCGGGGGCCCAATTTTGGGAAAAGTTGTGAAGAAAAAAATGTCTGTTAAAAAAAACCACTTTCTTTTATAATAGGTTTTTATTTTAAAAGCGGGCATGTCACAGAAAAAAGGGCCCCCAAAAATTTAAAAAAAACATAAACCCCGGGGCCAAATTTTTGGAAATTTGTGAAAAAAACAAATGTTTTTTAAAGAAAAAAAACTTTTTTTTAGAATGGGGGGCCTGTTTTATTTGCTATTTCAAACCCCGCTGACCAAAAAAAATTAATAAATTTTGATTTTCGCCTTTTAAAAAAATTGTGAGAGGGAAATCCCAAATTAAAACCCAAAACCCATTTTTTTTTTCCAAAAGGACTTAATTATTGCTGTTTTTCAAAAGCAAAAGGGCCCCCAAAAAAAAAGTTATAAAAATTTGATTTCTCAGCCCCTTTTTTTAAAAATTGTGAGGCAACAGGGCCCCCAAAACCCAATTGACAAGGGAAAAAAATTTAAAGATAAAGGGTGAGTAAATGGAATAGGGTTTTTGGGCATAAAAACCTTGGTGTTTTTACAGCTCCAACCCGGGAAAAACCCAGCAAAATGAACTGTTGGGAATGGAAAAAAAAATTCCCCCGGAAGAAATGATCTTTTAAAAATAAGTTTTTAAAGGGGGAAAATTTCGTTTGGAGGGGAATGTAAAAGTAGCCCAAAAAACTAAATCGGTTCCCTCGGCAATTGGGGCCACAAAAAATCATCAGGGGACCCATGCCGTTTTCTTTCTTGAGGGAAAGTCAAACGACCAACATTATTTTTGGGGGAAAGCGGATGTGTTTTTTGAAATGACTCCTCCGGTTTGTGTGAAGGCCCCGCTCAGATATGACGATGGCTGCTGGGAGGACAACCCCCTTATGGGTTGGCAAAGCCGGGCGGGGCCCATTCGTCCTTTTTGGGGAAAACCCGGGAAGCTTTTGGGGTTTCCGGGAAAACCCCTTAAAAAAAAACATCATGTTGAGACGCTGATATTTGTGCACCATGATTTAAGTGGTCTTGGGTGTTGTTTGTGTCCCCTGCATTGCTTTGGGTTGGTGGGGTTTTTGGTAAATAAAGTTCCCAGAGGTCCCCCATTAGGTTTTCTGCCATTGCTGTGTGCTGCCGTAGGGGGCTACTTGGCCCCTCTACTGCGGGTCACGTCGTGGGTTGTTTCCACCGTGCCCTTTTTTGAAGAACGTGAAGCAGACGAAAACCGATGTTTCGGGTTGATAAAATCAGCAAGGTCTCCATTTCCTGCATTTTAATTTCTTTTGGGTGGGGGGAAGGAAAGTGTTTGGAGTTTTTGTTTTTTTTAAGGGGGAAATTCCGGGGAGGGTGGCCACCCAGTAGCGGTTGTTTCTTTTGAGGGCCCTTTAAAAGCGAGGATCTTGTTGGAGGAAAGGGGAAAAACCAAAGCCTCATGTGGAGAAGGAAGCCTTGATTTCCCAAGCCTCTGGGACGAGGGGGCACTAGAAAAATTGATTTTTCCTCTTTTCCCCTCCTCCGCCTCCAAAATTCCCCCCCAACCCTTTTTCCCAAGGGGAGGGACTTCGGGGAAACATGGGTTTTGTCTAGGAATTTCCCTTTCCTCCTCCCCCTTCCATTTGCCCCCGGAAAGTTTAAACACGCCCGATTTTCCCTGAAAAGATGCCCCCTGAGAGCTGTTTTGCGCCCCCTTGCCCCTGGGTTTGGGGCCCCAAACCACTCCCAAATGAAGCCCGAAAAAAATTTGAGAAAACTGTCGGGCCTTGTGGTTTGACGGAGGGAAAAGGCTCTTGGCCCGGGAATCTGTGCCCTTTTCCTCCTCCGTGGCTGGGGGGGGGGAACCTGTTGTTTCAGAGTGTAAAAACGATCGTTCCCAGAACTAAGCCCACCCCCAAAATCCCAATGCTGAAAAGGGGCTTTTGTTGCACTGACCTTTTTGGGGTGGCTTCTTCAAAATTTGGCAAGGATGGTGCAAAAGCTTTACCGGGCCCTTTCCACTCTCGGGGCTCAACCCCCCGGAGGTCCGCCCCGGGTTGCTTGTCAGGCCAAGGGTTTAAAATTCGAAATGCGTAATGGCATTGCGTGTTTGCCCCCAATCGTGGGAATGGGGGAGGGTGAAATTTCCCAAGCTTTTGTTGCCCCCGTAAACAATGAGCCCGGTTGCGGGGGGGGGGGCCGAGCTGACGCTGAAAACCGCGGGCCGGGGGGGGACAAACCCCCGGGTTTGAGAAGGGCGGGGAAGGGGCGCCCCACAGCCCCGACCCTTTATTTCAGCGGGCAGTCCGGCCCCGGGTGGGTTTTTAAAAAATTTTTGGAAAACGCCCCGGGGTTTTCTTGGACATGTGCCAGGAAAGGGATGTGTCCAGCCCTACCGGGATTTTAATGGCGGCCAGCGATTTTCCCCCGGTTTATCGCATACCCCCTTCCCTGGCAAAAAGGTTCTTTTTTCACACAGCCAGCGTCGGGCTCGTTGCGGGAGCCATCCCAGTTCCTGCCCCTGTGTGGGGACGGTCCCCCCAAGACAAATTAATTTTAAAAAACGGCTTGGTTTTCTGTAAATGTGATGCCACCGGGCCCTTTGGGGGAAAAAAGCGCCCTGCACCACCCCTGCGGTTTGAAGAGCGTGCCCCGACCCTGAGGGGCCCCCCCGTCACCTCCAGAGACACCCACCCAGAAACCCCCAGTGAGATGTAAAGGGAAAATTATAGCGGCCTTTGGGACGTGATTAATAGTCCATGGGGTCGGGGGGGTCAAAATGGATTTTGGGCCACAGATAAAGGGGAAAAGGGCGCTTGAAATTTTAGAGGGGACACTTTGGGGGCCCGGGGCAGGGAGGGTTTTTTTTTTTCGGCAAAGAAATGCCGGTCGGCAATGGGGTTGGGGGCAGGAAAGGGGGCCAAGACGTGGGGGGGGCCCCCCAATCGGGTTCCCAACCAGAGGAAAAAAGGCAACATTTTCCAAGGAAAAAGGGCCGGGCCCAATCCCGACATTCAGGTTTTTGGTTTTGGGGAGGGTTTTGGGAAAAGTTTTTTTTTTTTCCCTCCCAAACCGGGGAAGGGAAGAAAGGCGGGCTGCTGGGATGGCCGCTGTACGGGTGCAGGTCATCAAACTGGGGGGAAGGAAAAAGGGGTAGGTGGGTTTTTTGGGGGGTGCTGGGGGAAATTGGGGCGGTGGGGGCCCTGAAGCAGAGGTGATCCCTGATCTTGATTGGGGAAAAACCAGGGGAGTTTGAGGGAACGCTTGGTGGTGGCGGGGAGGAGGGGGGCGGGGGAAGGGGGGGTGGTCCCAGGGGTTTGGGGGCCCAACGGGCGTGGTTGGGGCCTTTTTTGGGCCCAAAATTTGTTCCACCCCCCATTTAAAAACTCATGCTTTCTCTGTTTGTGATAGACTTGTTGGTGGTGGTTAAAATTTTAAAGGGGTTTTTTGCCTCTCCCTTTATGCTTTACGGCAAAGGCGAGGCATATAAAGTTCGCTGGGTGAATAAAGGGGGTTGCTCAAAAAAGGGGAAAGGTTGAGAGGTCCGGGATTTTTTTAAAAGGGGGCGCGATAAGCGGGGAAACCGTGGCCTGGCGGAATATATCAGGGATTTGGGGACCGCCCTCTCCCTTTGTGTGGGGGACCCGTAATTGAAAACAAACCCATCGTTTTTCCTTCTTTCCCATTGAGGGAAGCGCTCGCAAGCAAATTTGCGGAAAAGCCAGATGGATCCGCAATGAGTCTTCATCATCATCTTTAAACGGGGCCTTGGTTTTTCCTAAACTTTTGAATTCCAAAAAAGCTGCGGGCTTACAAGCAAGGGGGCCCCTGCAAGGCGTTGCCGACCCGGGGATTTTTGTGATTGACCGGTTTTTTCCTTCTCCTTTTGATGGCACCCCAGTAACGGGGCGCCAGACCCGACTAAATCATCCTCTTAAATTTTTTTAAAAACCTTGCTTCTGCCCCCAAACCGCATTTTGTATCAAAGAGGTCTTGGGACAATGGATTATCCACAGTGGGGGGGTACAGGGAAGTTGACATTTGTGCTGCTTTTTGTTGGAGGGAAAGTTGATGATGGGGATGACGAATTTGTGGCCGTAAATTGGGGGACAAGGAGGAAAGGGGAATGTGGATGAGGTTGCATTAACCACTGAAGGGACAGGTTTTGGCGACGCTGTTCGTTTTGGATTCACGGGCCCCTTTGCCCCAGCGATTGGCAGGCCTGACGGCCCTTGAAAAAAACGACCCGGGGCTGGCGGTTTTGTCCCCAGAAACTGGAAGGAGCGACTTCTCTCGTCCCTCAACTCCATGTGTTCCCCCCTTCTTTGCTGCTTTTAACCTCCAATTGTCGCTCCATTTTCAAAAAATTATAAAAATTTTGGGGAAGGTAGGGGTTATTTTTGGGGAAAGTCTTTTTTAAAAAGACGGGAAAATTTCACAGGTATTTCTCAAACCCTCTAATCAAAAAAAAATTTTGTGGATTCAAATTTAAATTTTGGCAAGGGGGTCTTATTAAACAAAATCTGGATGGGCTCAAAAGTGCAAAAAAAAACAATTTTCTTTTAATTTTTTTAGTTTTACCCAGGGGTATTTTTTGCACCTTTAAAATTTCCCTGTGGTAAAACTTTTAAAATTTTGTTTTAAGTTTTAGTGAAAGCTGCTTTAAAAATAAAAAAAGCTTTTGGGGTGCGCCCAAAGTCAAAATTCCGTTTGTTTTTTTTATAATCAGGTTTTTTTTGCCCCTTTCAATTTTCACCTGTGGTGACCATAAAATTGCTGTTTTCAGTTTTAGTGCAAGCTGGTCAATGAACAAAGTGTATTTGCGCCCAAAGTCAAAAACCCAACGTTCTGAAAGGGAAAATTAAAAATAATAAATGTATTTTTTGCCCTTTAAATTGAACCTGTAGGGGACTATAAAATTTAAATGTTTTAAAAATTTAAAGGTGAAAGGGGGGGCGTAATGAAAAAAAGCGGGGATAGTGCCCCAAAATTTAAAAAAACCCAAGTATCTTTTTATTTTTTTTTTTTTTTTGGTTTTTAAAAAAATTTTTTTTTTTGGCCCCTATCAATTCCCCAGTGGTAAAACACAAAATTGCTGGATTAAAATTTTAAACTGCAAGGTGGCTTTTAAAACAAATTTGGATGGGAAAAAAGTGCAAAAAAAATACCCCTTTGAAATGAAATTGGAAAATTTTAAAAAGGTATTTTTGGCCCCCTTTAAATTTTCCCTGTGGTGACTAAAAAAATTGCAGTTTTTTTCACATTTAAGTGCAAGGTGCCTCAATGAACAAAGCTGTAGTGCGCCAAAGTCAAAAAAAACTCGTATCTGTAATGTATTCGGATAATAAAAGGTATTTTTTGGCACCTATCAATTCACCTGTGGTAACTACACAACTGCTGGATTCAAATTTAAGTGCAAGGTGGATATATCAACAAAAGTGGAATGGGCAAAATTTAAAACGAACACCTATCTGAAATGTATATTGATAATAAAAGTGGAGTTTTGCACCTAACAAAGAGACCTGCAGTTACTAGAAAAGATGTGTATCCTATAAGTTCAGGCTGCCCAATATCCAGGAAATATTTCAATAGAAAACTGTTAATAATAAAGCTATTGCAATGTCTACACACCGGTAACAGGGAAAGGCCTCCAGAAGGACTTGTGTTTTTAGTTTCTGTAAGTTGGATATACGATTCACATTCTTCATACTGAAGAAGTTTATACAAAGCCAGTTTTGCAGCATTTGCTTTTGCTTCTTTTTATTCTGTCCCATTCCAGTTTTGTACTGAATTCAATCAACAATGGCACAGAATTCAAAATAAGCACCTAAAACATTCCCTGTAGTTATGGTCTCCTTCAGTTCAAGTTCCATAAGGTGCATTTGAACAAACTGGTGTAACGCAGAAAATGGATTCAAACCACCACGTTTATACTTCATGAGTGTTTGATCGTCACTGCTGTCCTCCTCAACGGTCTTGGTATGCAGAGGCTGACCGCTCACCAAAAAACCTCCCATGTCACTCTCCACATCAATACTGCAAGAAGCAGGGAATGTCTGCCCCACCTCTTCGTTGCCAAGTAGCTGCTGACTTTCCTCAAATTGTTCGTCCTTGCTGTATAGTGGCACTGAGCCCAGACCACATTCTAGTTCTCTGGCTGAGGGACCTGAACGGGACAGAGGCGGGTTGAGGACAGGTGAGGGCAGCTACATGACACCGGCAGTTCTGGCCTCACCGAGTCACCCCTGCTGCAACTTCCCTTTACTGTGTTGTGACCTGTGCCTGTTCCAGGAATGTTTGTGCCACTGCCACTGGCATGTGAAGAGCCTGCCACCTCTCTGTCTGACATACTGTTTGTTCAAAAATGTACATATTCTGTTTAATGAAGATATCTGTATATGATAAATACACACCCTGTATTTGACTTGAAATTAACCCACTAACAAGCTTGGGTAACCCTTGGATATAAATTGCGCTCCACAAATGACCAGGAAAAATTCACTTGTATGTGCCGTTTAAAAACACTGTGTATTTTACTGAATATAAAAGCACAAACAGTCTTAATTAACGGTCGGATATAAATTATGCTACAGGAAAAATTTCTTCTTTGGCGTTGAAAAACACTGTTTCTTTTACTGACTACAAAAGCAGAAACACACTTAATTAACCCTTGGATATAAATTGCACAAAAGAAATGAGCTGCCAAAAGTTAACAGCTATGTGGCGTGTTAAACCCACGTGTATTTTACTGACTACAAAAGCACAAAAACGTTTAATTAACCTTTGGATATGAATTATGCTACAGGAAAAATTTCTTCTTTGGCGTTGAAAAACACGGTTTCTTTTACTGACTACAACAGCACAAACACGCTTAATTAACCCTTGGAAATAAATTGCGCAAAAGAAATGAGCAGCCAAAAATTAACTGGTATTTGGATTGAAAAAACGCAGTTTCTTTAACTGAATACAACAACAAAAACAGGCTTAGATAACCCTTGGATATTCGATGTGCTCCAGAACTGAGCAGATAGCATTAAAATGTATATGCAGCTGAATTGGACGCACACTGGACTTCAATTCCAATACCCCACAAAATCAAAATTAGAACGTAAGAGAAGCAGTCTCTGAGAAAAGCTGTTACACCCCCCACAAAATCGCTGTATAAAAGTTCTTTCTTTTGTGTGAGATCTCAGCTACTGGAGCTGCAGCAGCTACAACATGGCACAGAGAGAGGAATGTGAACTGCCAGCGTTGCATCCGGACTTATATAGTGCGGTGACATAACAGAATCCCGCCGATCTCTGATTGGCTTCATCTCTGCACATGTCATTTAGGCTACTCCTTTCTTCCTCCCAGAGTTCTTTGCCCCATGTAACTCCATGTGCTTGCAGCCATTTTATCAATTAAAAACACGCCTCGTTCCCGCAAATCACCCCAAACTTCGACTTCGTTCAGAATTGAGGTTTTCCTGAAATTCTAAACGAATTCCACTTCGTTAGAATCGATTCGCCCATCTCTAGTTATGGTTAAACTAACAAATAGTATCACAAATTGTAATCAAAATATGAAGTAATGATGATGGCATTAATGACTGACACACCTCTAAATTACCTATAAAAAAAAAAACTTGCATCTGTGAACAAAAATAAATAAATTTTACATCTGAATCAATATTATGTCAGGCATCATCTTTCTGACAGAACACAACATGAATTTGGAAACCGGCACAATGAGGATTAAGTCACAGGTATATTGCCACAACAGTTTAGATCAGGTGACTGTTAAAGCAATGTTATCTGGTGCAGCACTGCGTTACTCTCTGATTTGTAAAACAGTCCTAACATAACTTAGATGTGTATTTAGTGTCATTGCACTTTTAAAAAAACAATGATAGTCCTACTAGGTGCAAACCATACAGAATGGCATATTGTTTCAGGATGCTGTTTTAGCCACACTGGTTAAAAAGTTTTTTTCCCACCAGAGACTTTGATGTCATATTGGTGAGATATGCCATCAAAGTCTAATAGGTGTGGGTCTCACTTCTGGGATCCACATTTATCTTGGGACTGGCCCAAGAATGCAGAACCAGTAGCACTTGTGCTGTGCTCAGGTGAACTTTGAGCTACCATAGAACAGAATGCAGAGCCGTGAGAAGTGAGATCAGATCTCCATTCTGAGCCAACATTTTCAGTGGTCTAATTCCGAGATAGGTTTGAGTTTCTTATTTGGGATCCATGGCTATCAGGCTGTGATGGCATATCCTGTGTATATGCCATCACAGTCTATGGTGGGAGCACCCCTTTAGGTGTGCCTTACATTTTTTATAAATCACCAACAATGTTAGCAGCAAAGCATTCCCATACCCTGCCACCTTCTCCTCCATGCTTCTTGGGGGGGATCATAAAAGTAGAAATCATCCACTTAACTTTCCTGTGTCTCAAAAGTAATGACAGTTGGAACCAAAAAATCTCAAATTTTGACTCATCAAACCAAATTACAATTTGCTACTGTTGTTCTATCCATTCCATGTGTTTCTTTGCACCAAGTCTTCTTGTTGTTATTTCTCAGTATTGGCTTTTGTAAAAAGCCTGATTCTCGTAGTCTCTTCTGATCAATTGATGCTGAGATATGATACTTGATCTTTGTAAAGAACTTATGTGCACTCAAATATGAGGTGCTTGTGGTGTCTGAGGCTGGTAAATCTAATGAACTGGTCCTCAGCAGCAAAAGTAAGTGTAGGTCTTACATTCCTGGTCCAGTTTCATCATAGCTTTGAATGGTTTTCATAACTGCACTTGAGGATACCTTCAAAGTTCGGGAGATTTTCCGAACAACTGACATTCATGTTTAACATATGATGGACTGTCATTTCTTTTAACTTAGTTGAGTGGTTCTTGCCATAATGTGGATTAAAAGAGTACTTGAATAGGGTTAAACATTGTATGGAACGGTGTATGAATCTTACCTCTGCACAACACAACTAATAATCTCAAACACATGGTGAAGGCAAGAAATTTCACAAACTTTTGACAAGGCATACCTGTTAATTGAAAGAAATTCCAGGTGACTACCACAACTGATTGAGAATGCCAAAGGGGCAAAAAAATGCCATCAAAGCAAAAGGGAGCCACTTTGAAGAGTATAAAATATATTTAGATTTGTTAAATACTTTTTTATTTGCTACCTAATTTCATATGTAATCCTTCATAATTTCTTGTGTCTTCCATTTAAAAGTAAAAAAAAAAACAAGGCAGACCATGAAATAAAAAGGTGTGTCCAAGCTTTTGATAGGTATTGAACATTATTAATATTACTCGTCTTGTTTCATTCTTGGATCTTTGTGAATTATATCCATTATTTGGTTTTGTTTCATTATATCATTATATAAGTTGTACATCCTAGTACTCATTATTCCTTGTAACAGATAAAAATTTTCTTTTTTTTTTTTTTAACTGCTGTCTTTTTTTACAGCGCTCCTGTCATTTGCATGCTTGGCTATATTATTACTGCTTGTAGTTGCCGTTGTGCTTGCGGAAGGGCCAGGTAGCAGGTATGTATGGTACACAAACATTATAGTTATAGCAGGAGGGTGCCTAACAGCCAATCTGTATGCTGGCTAATCAGCCAGTTAGGAGGCTTGATCAGTGAATCAATCTGTAAGCCTGGCTCTCTATTTAACATCTAAAAGTCACAGCTATTTTCAGATTTTTGTCTTTTGCTTTTTCCGTTTTGCCTTCCAAGAGCCATAACTTTTTTCCTTCTACATTGCCATATAAGGGCTTGTTTTTTTTGTGGGATAGGATGTACTTTTTATGGAGCCATATCATATAATGTATTGGGAAACCCCAAAATGCAATTGCACCTTTTTACCATAGGTTTTTATTTTATGGAGTTCACTGTTCAATAAAAATATATGTTAGTACAATTCCTGGTGATACTAAATTTGTGTTATATTTTAGCACTTTTGAAATAAAATTTAAATGTTTCTATTTTTTAAATTTATGTTGTCACTGTTTCTGCGACCAATAACTTTTTTGCTTTTTCATCACTTTTTATTCCATTTTTTGGGGAATGCAAAATAACCTAGAAAAAACCCTGCAATTTTTGCATTAGGTATTTTTTTTTCTTCTACAGTGTCCAGCATTTGAGATAAATGGTGCTACCTTCAAAATCAGACTTTTACAGACACAAAACCAATTATGTGTAACTTTTTTATTTTTTCATTTCTAAAATAGCAAAAGAGGCAGCATTTCGAACTTTTAATATTTAAATTTTCTTAAACTATTTTTTTTTACATAAACATTTAGGGTGATATGTATGAACCGAGCTGCACCAGTTTTTTGGAGTGCTTTGCGGCCAAAAATTGTTGTAAGCCTGTTCTATAGGTTTATGAACAGTCATATGACCAAACTTGGTGCATTCTGCACCAGATACAATACTTTTGACTGCTTTGAGTTTGCGGGGGCATGTTGTGCCTGAACCGTATGATTGCACCAAAGTTTGGCACAAAACATACCAATATGCCATAGTGTGGTGCATAACTGTTGTACAAATTCATATAAATTTTAAAGTATTATGGCTAAGACAAATTGGGCTGTAGAACAGGACACATGTCATACATACTGGCACCTTCATCACTCCTCAAGTGATGTAAAAATTTACATGCCGGTGCCAGGTTTCATACATTGCGCCCTTGGGTCCCCAAGGGAAATTGAACATACAATTGCCTAATTGCTTGTACTACATATGGCAGTCCTATTGTACTATTTAAAAGAGGCTTTTCATTGATATCCTAATACACCCTGCCTCTGGTTGCCACGGCAACCCATGATCCATTTGTTCTTGGGAGTGAGCGATTGGGGGCAACAATGGACCATGGACCCACTTGCTAATTATGTATATTCTGTGGTTGCATTTACTGTGGCGTCTAAATGGTTAAATGGGCACGATAAGAGCAGTTTTACATGTTCGATCGAGTCCCTTGGTGGTATAGATAAATTAAATTAAGTGAAATAAAATTGGAATTGCCATATTATATCTGTTGCTGTGGCTGTTCCAACCAAAAATTAGAATACAAAACCATACCTACTCGAAAATGACACCATCAAAATCTCCAAGACATCCCACAAAAAATAGCACCTATTTAGTTTTATCCAAGAAAATAAATGTTATGTATCTTAAAATATATTTTTATAAAGTGTTTATATTGTTTAAAAAACTATATATAATGAATTGTATGTACCTCAATGTGGTGACATACAAATAGTTATGTTTTGAAATGTGATTTATAAAAGAATAAAAAGAAAACAAAACAAAAGGCTTGGACATTAAGGCCACAAATAGGCTGGTCACCAAAAGGTTAAGAGAACAAAAATATAATAGTGATACCATGAGTTTATATTGTCTTAGAATCCCTAAGATATTTATATGTGACTTCACAATACATTGAAAAACATAGGTTATAGTAACATAATTATATTTGTCTGAAAAGGTCACAAGCTAAGAATTTCTAGTCAGTGTTATATTAGTAATAGGTCTCTAGAGGCACATCCCAGCTACTACAAGCAAAAAAAAATGTCAATAACCAGAAGTAGTAATAATTATAGTATATTAAAAAGTCAAATACATTATAACAAATACCAGTTTCATCAATTTGTTGGACTGTTTTGTTGTACTATAATCAAACAAATTCCCTTACAATTTATATTTTCATGTATTCACTTTTGCACAATCTGAATAATTTGTTACTGACATTTACCAGGCTATATGTAGGCTGGGGTCCCACATGTCACATACATCATGAATAAAGTCCCTTTGAGGCATTCCAGCATACAGCACTGTGATGGTGATTGCATAAGCACAGAAGTTGAGCCTGCGTGATCATCCACTGGAGCATGGCTATCAATCACTGTGGTTAGGATCAGAGAAAACACAGATAATGGCATATTAACTCTTATTGCAATGTCATCATTGTAGATTATGGTGCTGATAAAGGGAGAGTGGTTTCTTTGTACTGTCCCTGTTAGACAGAGCAATATGATCATTAGTGCTCACTGAAAAATTATAACATGACTTCTTGATATGGGATGGACCCTCACTCACTACAAATGACCCAAACTCACGTATATACACTTCTGAATAAATACATAACATATCATGTTGGTGTCAACTGGCCATAGATTTACATGAGTATATATTGGATTCACGGATACTGTGAGACCCAACCAGCTGCCTGTCATACAGCAACCGGTGAGATAGGAATCCAGGGGTGGCATGTTCTGGCATGACATTCTAGCAAAGCTTCCAAAGCTCATCCAGTTCAACACTATTAAGTCTAACAGCTTCTTTTGGTTAAAATGAGTCCACCATAAACTCCCTGCAACTTTCACCTGACTCCCCAACCACAACTCTAAGACAGATATAAAAAAAACATTTAAAAAACTTTTTTTATATTTATATAATTTTGAAGAGCTTAAAGTAAAATTTCAAACTAAAATCAGGCTAAACTCTAACGAAGGCATTAAGCCCCCAATTTACAATGAGTCATCATACAGCACTCAGGAGAGGAAACCCCCCACTGTGGAGGAAACCTCTAGGGAACCATGGCCAAAGGATTGGCCTTCCCAAGAGTCAATATGATACTTCCAAGATTTTTTAAGTCAACAAATGTACTTTACAGAAAATTTACATACAGGTTAAAAATGAAATAATGTATGAATCCAAATCTCATAGGATAGACAGTTTAAAAACATCAAACAAACAATCATACAATAAAAAATAAATTTAAGGTGGATGGAAAGTTTCTTCCATTTCTTCTGGTGAGAGAAAGCAGTCAGGACAGTGAGCCAGGAAATTACATATCTTCAGAAACACCACCCTCCTAATAGTAAGACACCCCTCACTCAGATACTCCCCTACCTTTAAAAGGGTAATCACCTCTGCCTAAATTCATCCAATTACATATACATAATGATTACTAAAGCCGTTTAAGGTCCCCATCTGCCACGGTCCCCCTTCGCCTTGTACTTTGGGATCTCATGAATAGTGAACTTGAATACTACCTTATCCTGACCGAGAAATGATGATGTAAAAAAAATCTGCAAGTAACTAAGTAGCATTAAAAGTAAAATGTTGTGAATAACGGGCTGCAAGGACACTGCACTGATATTCACTGTACTCTGAAATTTTTCCATCATAGCGATTTTTAGACACCCCCTACTTCCTAGAACTGCTTTAAAAGTAAAAAAAAATAACCTGGGCTCACATCTACCACTTCCACGAGTCCCGATGACCTAATAGAGCAGAGGAATGCCTTTTTATTATGACGCACAGTAACGGTTACTGACGGGAGTCAGACCCTTCCTCATATTCCACAGGGATGGAATGCTGGGTATGCAGATCCCCTGGGCTACCACGATGGTATAACTCACGGTGGTAGACGAAGAGCAGGACTGGACACTGGACACGGGTAGCATTGACAGGTCACAACAGGTGTAGCCATAGACAATTAATGCAGGTCCCAGGTGGGTAAGGGACTGGTACAGTGGAAGATAACAACAGCAATAGCAGATTGGTGCAGCAGCAGGAACATCAGTAACAGGTATATTCAGACAGTGCTGCACACTCTAGGGGGCGCACGTGCATACACGAGACGACAGGGAGCCAGAAGAATGATTGCAGAGTCATATCATGCGGGTGCACACCACTGCTGACACAGAAACAGGAGCTGGGACAGGTAAGTATAGCGCAGCAGAGGGAGGAAACGGAGACCTGGCGAGGACCACAGCAGAGGCACGGGCATGACCGTGGTCCATAACAGGGGCTGTGGCATGCACCATGACACTGGGTCATGTACTGCGGCAATCAAAGGGTTAAGTGCCAGGGATCTGAGGTTTCCTCTGCTTCCCGGAGCTTACAGAGACTGCTCTAGAAACAGAGCTGTTAACTACAGCTCTGTTCCTAGTACATCTGCAGCACTGGGAGCCGCAAAACTCCTCTATCAGCAGCAACTTCTCTGAATGTCGCTGCAGAAAGACGACCTGCACCACCCACCATCTATAGTAATTGAGGGGTCATTTAGGGGCTGTCAGTGCTATAAATTCCAGATAGCTTTGTGAGGTGCAACATCAGGTTGCTGACTGAGTTGTTTACACAGTTTCTAGGGTCCAGGATTTAGTGGCTGTAAAGAATAGGCAGCATAGCTATTGTACTACTACATGACAGATTTTCAATTACACTTTCAATTACATGTCCAGGCGTAGATTTTGAGTTCATTCAAAAGAGGAAGCTGCCTTTGCTCAGGACTTGTGTGTGATATTGAAAGTAAACTTGAAGGAATAAAACCACAAGAAAAAGGTGCTCTAATGTTTGCACTGTTACAATAGACCAGGGATACCCAACTCCAGTCCTCAAGGTCCACAAACAGCAGGGGCGTTGCTAGGGTCCTAAAACATCCGGGGCTCGGGCCCTTTGTGTTTTTCCCGCCTCATTGTGAACTGCGGATGTTTTTTACAGAGAAAAACCTTCTGTTCCTGTCACTAATTTTCTGCACATCCTACACAGATCCCGTCCATCTCCTCAGCAGTCACTGTACAGTAAAAATCACCAATGACAAATTTACTTTTTCAGAACTTCTCACCTTCATATGACAATACCCCTAAACAGTCACCAAATAATCCACCGATATATGGCGCAAATCTACCAGACAAGTGATTGTGACTAAAATAACTCCTACAAAACCAAGACCCAAAACTATTACTACTTAAGGCTCAAATAATCCTGCCAGACCCTGACCGAACGCGACCCCCACATGTGACTACCAGCTGTACACAGGCTCTGATTACATATACCACCGCCATACAGGGGCCATATAGTGGTAGATACTAGTTGTATGTAGACTCTGCAGACATAAGTGATTACCCTGCTGTTACATTTAGTAACTCACCGGAGACGTCTTTTCTGATCAGCGTCGTTCACTTTCCCTTTCTTCTCCATCCGGTTCACACCTTCATGCTGATTGCTCCCGGCCAATACTCGTCCCTGAGGATTTGGACACAAATATCTTAGAATCCTCACATTTCCAGCAACTCCTTAATTTTAGGTATAGCAGTCCCCTCAGTTAGGTATATAGGGGCACTGAAGCAGTATATGGGGCCACAGGCAGGTATATGGGGCCACAGGCAGGTATATGGGGGCCACAGGCAGGTATATGGGGGCCACAGGCAGTATAATGGGGGCACTGAGGTAGAATATAGGGGCACCGAGCAGTATATAGGAGCACTGAGGCAGGTATATAAGAGCCACTAGGCAGTATATAGGGGCACTGAGACAGAATAAAGGGCCCACAGGCAGGTATAGGGGGGCACAGGCAGGTATAGGGGGGCACAGGCAGTATATGGGGCCACAAGCAGGTATATAGGGTCATTGAGGCAGTATATGGGGCATTGAGGCAGTATATGGGGGCCACAGGCAGGTATATGGGGGCACAGGCAGGTATAATGGGGGCACAGGCAGGTATATAGGGCAACAGGCAGATATATAGGGGCAACAGGCAGGTATATAGGGGCACAGGCATCATATGTGGGCCCACAGGCAGGGATATGGGGGCCACAGCAGGATATGGGGGCACAGGCAGTAAATGGGGGCACAGGCAGTATATGGGGGTAACAGGCAGTATATAGGGGGGCACAGGCAGTATATAGGGGCCACAGGCAGGTATAAAAGGGCACAGGCAGCATATGGGGGCCACAGGCAGGCATTATAGGGGCACAGGCAGTATATAGGGGGCCACAGACAGGGATATGGGGGCCACAGGCAGCATATGGGGCCACAGGCAGGCATTATAGGGGCACAGGCAGGGATATGGAGGCCACAGGCAGCATTATAGGGGCACAGGCAGTATATAGGGGCACTGAGGCAGGTAAACGCTATAAAAATAACAACATTAATACTCACCTTAACTCCCCCGGCGAGCGCGCTCTGTCCTCTTCAGCCCGCGCTCCTCCCGCAGCTCCTCGGGCGCACGGCCTACGACGCACTGTGCGCCCGAGGACAGGCAGCGTCGCGATGAAGGGATGTCATCGCGACGCGGCCGGCAGAGGCGCATGGGGCCGCGGCGGGTCCTCAGCGCTGTGTGAGGACCCGGCAGCCTCGCGGTTTAGGACCTGCGGGTCCGGACACTGTCTGCGGGGCAGGGAGCACTCGCTCTCTGCCCCGCAGAAGCCCTCAGCTGTGTGTGCGTCCCAGCGGACGCACATGCAGCTGAAGAGCCAGTCGTGCTCCAGGCTCAGCGCAGAGGCCTGGAGCCCGGGAGACTCGGGGCACAGGGGGTTTTATTCGGGGCCCGAGCCCCGAATAAAACAGCCTAGCGACGCCCCTGACCAACAGGTCATGTTTTCAGAATCTCCCACAGAATGCACTGACAATAATGAAATCACCGATACAATGCTAAGGAAAGCCAGAAAACATGGCCTGTTGGTGGGCCTTGAGGACTGGAGTTGAGGACCCCTGCAATAGACAACTAAGGAGAAATAGGTGTGAAGTTATATTCACCTTTGATTACTGTGCTATGAGAGGCACAATGTTCTACAGAAATAGAAATACAAAGGGACGTACTGACAATCCTTGGTTTAAGCCACAGGGTTTCAGACCATGGGGTGCAGGATAAAAAGGCACTCGATCCCTTGGTGCAATGAAAGTACTTTAATTATAATAACATGGCATAAAAAGTAAAAGCAAGTGAATAAAAGACAATGCTAAGAACAAAATACTGCTTGCACTTCATCAGGTCTAAAAGTAAGATTACAAACAGAACTCATTTACATGTACACACACAGGGCGACATGTATGAAGACCCGTTTTCACGCTATTTTTAGTGAAAGCTGCGCCTCATTTATGTCAGCGCCCGAAGTGCGCTCATACATGTGGTGTAAAGTTCCTTGCACCTCGCCTGTGTGTGAGGCGCATTGCGGAACATAGGTACAGAAGGAATGCGCCTAACATGTATTATGATTCGAGACAGGCTGGAAATCAGCGAAAAATCATTAAACATGTTAGTGAATAGCAAAAATAGTTGTCTTTCAAATGAATGAATTAAGTGAAAAATCAAAGTTGAAGATGTATTGAAAAAGTTGATCATTTAAAATGAAAGCAAATATATATAAGACTCAAAAGAAAGAAATATTAGCTAGAAAAGGTCTTAAAAAGGGAGAGAATTCAACTAATTTTACATTAAATAAGCCAGTGCTGATGTTGTACAGATGTTAATTTTGGTCCTTTTTTTTAAATAAAAAATTAAGATGTATTTGTTCTTCTTTCACCTTTTATTCTATTTTGTATATACAGCAAGAGCCAGCACAGCACAGGTCTGGCTGGGACCTGTGGTTCTCCAACAGGATTTCTATGTTCCCAGGGACGTTCCGGACATATTTATGTCCGTATTTACGACCATAAATATGTCCGGATTTCCCATTGGTAGCCATTCTAAGCTACTTGTTCCTTATTTAGGCTGAGTTGGTGATATATTTACGGACGTCAATACGTCCGTAAATACTTCCAGAACAAAGCCCTGGGAACATAGAAATCCTGCTTGGAGGACCACAGGTCCCAGCAACACCTGTGTCGTGCTGCCTTTTGTTGTATATACTGAATTGCATTAAAGTTGAAAGCAGCCCAAATACATCTTAAATTGTTGGTATGCAAAATGTTTAATAAAACATCTGTACAACATCATCATTGGCTTATTTGATGTTAAATTAGTGTAATTTTCACGGACTTTGGAATACATTTTATAGTGGAGAATTTTTTCGTAGGAGATAATATATATATTGGCATTAATTTTATTGGATACAATTTACTAAGACATTGATTTCATTGTTAGGCCGTGTTCACACGGCTTATTCCCGATGGATTTGTGCGCCGTATTGAGCGCATAAATCCGCCGTGAATAAGGGGCGGGACGGGGGCGGGGCCGGAGCGCGGCGGGGGCGCCGCTCCCGGCCCCATAGACAATGCATTGTTTACGGCGCGTACGCGCCGTAAATAATGTGCATGTCACTTTCTCCCCCCCGGCGGATTCGCCGAGCGGGGAGGAGCGACGGATTCCACTGTTCTCAATGAGAGCAGTGGATTACCATAATTGCTGCCGCGGATTGGCGCCGAACTGAAGCGCAAATCCGGCGCGCAGTACGGCGCCAATGCGCGGCAGAATAAGCCGTGTGAACGAGGCCTTAGAGTACTTGGAGATGTCTGTTTATTAAGTACTTCATTTAAATGACCAATCCATTTTATTCTTGTACTGGTGTAAGGCTCTGTTCCCCATGATTCTTTGAGGGAGAATTTGTGGATGCAAATAGTCCTGAAATACATTGCAAATACGTGTCACAAAGTGTAGCACGTATTTCGCGTCAGAAATACATTCCCCGTAGTAAATAATGGGGAATTCAGAGCTCCACTTCGACTTCTCCACTCAGATAGACCACATTAAACTAGGTCTGCCTGTCAGAGCTGTAAAGTGCTGGAATGTGCCTCACTTAGCCGACCCGCAATCATGCATGCCTCCGATTTTTCAAATTTGCTGCGTCCCGCCCCAGAACGTCCACAGCGCGCCCACTGCACTCCCCTTCATGTTAGGCACATACGAAAGTGGCGAAGGTTGCACCTAACAGCACATCCCTGCGTCCGAAAGTGGAGTCGGCATGGTGAGGCGCAGTATATGCTGGAAATCAGGCGCAATTCCCGATCATACTTGTCGCCCACAGTTTTTGAAGAAGTGTGCCAATAGCCAATAATAAAGTTTGGGAGGTGAGAGCTCAGGACCACATGTATAAAAACTGTCTAGGTCTAAGACATTCTTTGTTGTCCATATCAACCAATCAGACCTCCACTTTCATTTTTTCAGAGAACTATTTGAAATGAAAGGGGAGCACTGATTAGTTGCCATGGGCAGGACCGCCATCAGAAATTTCAGGGCCCCATACTCCTAAAGCATCTGCCTCCTCTGGCCGCCAACTCTGCCACATCGCTTCCCCACCTCCCACCCACTCACACTCACAATTGTATTGTTTTTGGATTTAGTTCTTGTTCGATTTTAAAACATACAGTTTATCTTTATTGTGCGGGTAAGTACAAGACAGCTTGTATGGTACTTTGAAACAGGTGAGCAGTACACGCCACCAGCCTCAGGCTTTCCATTGCTTCACAGACTGGCTGGGCTCTGTATGTCAGTACTACCATTACTGCCCTGCTATGGGCAACAAATAAAGTCTTATCCTAGATAGTTTTCTTAGATGTGGCTCTCAGTGTTCTGTTTTTTTTTTTGTTGTTCACAGAAGTCAATGTGTCACAAATAGTGTTGAGCGATTACGTTGACCATCGACATTGGTCGATGGTCGATAGTCGACCATCATCGACAAGATAGTCGATAGTGAGTGGTCGATTATGAGCGATGACCATTAAAGTCTATGGGAGAGCAACAACACCTTCATTCTTACACCAAAACAGGCCTGGAGAAGCTGGAATTAACATCCACAACAGTCAAATGGATATGTGCTACATCTTAGGCAACACACTTAGGTTATAAAAGCCACAGAAAGAAGATCACACGACATTCACTATCCCTGTCTTGTACCACAGCATGACCCTTAAACCTGCCTCACCCACAAATTAAAAAGTGCCAGAAGGCAGTATGATTTGAACCATCATCTTACTTGAACTGGACATGAACTATACATGTCCTGGGCCACAGCATGAGCCCCAAACCTGCATGACCCCCACATTTAAAAAGTGCTGGAAAAAGGAGTCTTTCAACCACCATTTTTGTTTCACTGGACATTGACTATACCTGTCCTGGGCCACAGTATGAGCCCCAAACCTTCATGACCCCAGATTAAAAAGTGCCGGAAAAGGAGTCTTTCAACCACCATTTTAATTGAACTGGACATTGACTATATCTGTCCTGTACCTCAGAATGACCTTTAAACCTGTCTGACCCACAGATTAAAAAGTGTCGGGAAAAGGAGTCTTTCAACCACCATTTAGATTTACTGGGCATTGACTATACCTGTCCTTGGCCACAGAAGGGCCCCAAACCTGCATGACCCCAGATTAAAAAGTGCAGGAAAAAGGAGTCTTTCAACCACCATTTTAGTTGAACGGGACATTGACTATATCTGTCCTGTACCGCAGAATGACCATTAAACCTGTCTGACCCACAGATTAAAAAGTGCCGGGAAAAGGAGTCTTTGAAGCACCATTTTAGTTGAACTGGACATTAACTATATCTGTCCTGTACGCAGAATGACCATTAAACCCGTCTGACCCACAGATTAAAAAGTGCCGGAAAAAGGAGTCTTTCAACCACCATTTTAGTTTCACTGGACATATACTGTCCCTGTCCTGGGTAGCGCTTGCCCCTCCATATGAGTGCGGACCAATTGAGCTTCACTTGGAAATACTGGTGGTTAACGCTCCTGTTACACCCAGGTGCCCTTTATCTTGGCATTCTTTTTCTCATTTTACTCAATGTGCTGGAGGAAATGGTCTCTGTACTTTGTTCTCTGTCCGTGCTCCATACCCCCATGTCCTCTGAATAACCTACATCTGGTCAAGTTTTCCTGTACCTCCCTTGTACAATTCAGAGGAATTTTTTTTAACAGCTATTTTGTACATGCAAGTTTTTTTGTACTTTAATTCTAGAAAACACATTTTTAAAATAGGATGGAATCCCACCATGTCTTTGTTTCTCTTTTTTTCATTGTATTAAATGGGTTGTCTCAATACAGGGATTGATAGCTATGTTAAAGATCTTGCAAAAACAAGTTATTTTGCAATATGTGTCCATTAACAGTGTCCTACCTATTCCTGTTTCTGACAGCACCATCACCCTTGAGCCACTCTTGACAATTGTGAAGAACAAATGTCTGTTAGAAACAAACATTTTTTTTTTAATAGGACCTGTAGTATAGCTGCATCTCACAGCAAAATGCCCCCAAAAATTCAAAGCATGACCCTTGAGCCACTTTGGACAATTGTGAAGAACAAATGTCTGTTAGAAACAACATTTTTTTTATAATAGGACCTTTAGTATAGCTGCATTTCAAAGCAAAATGCCCCCAAAAATTCAAAGCATGACCCTTGAGCCACTTTGGACAATTGTGAAGAACAAATGTCTGTTAGAAACAATTTTTTTTTTATAATAGGACCTGTAGTATTGCTGCATTTCAAAGCAGCATGACACAAACAATTATAAAAATAACTTTGCAGCCACTGTTAAAAATTGTGATGGAGAAAATGCCACTTAGAACCACATTTCTGTTCCAAAGGACCCTGATTATCGCTGTAACTCACCGCTACATGACCCCAAACAATTATAAATATGACTTCTGAGCCACTATTAAAAATTGTGAGGGAGAAATCCCCCTTAAAAGCCACATTTCTGTTCCAAAGGACCATGCTTATTGCTGTATCTCACAGCTACATGACCCCAAAAAAATTATAAATATGACTTCTCAGCCACTATTAAAAATTGTGAGGGAGAAATGGCACTTAAAAGCCACATTTCTGTTCCAAAGGAAACCCTGATTATTGTTGTATCTCACAGCAACATGACCCCAAAAAATTATAAATATGACTTCTCAGCCACTATTAAAAATTGTGAGGGAGAAATGCCACTTAAAAGCCACATTTTTCTGTTCCAAAGGACCATAATTATAGCTGTATCTCACAGCAACATGACCTCAAAACCATTGACAATGCGAAAACTTCTAAAGATAAAGTGAGTAAATGGAATACGGTGTTGTCATGAAACCTTGCTGTTTTTTACAGTCTCCTCACAGCAAAACCCAAAAAAATGAACAGTTGGGAAAAGAGAAAAAAAAATGCTTAAGAAATGATCAAATTTTTAAAAAAAAAAATTTTCAAGAGGACCAATTTTTGTTGAAGAGGAAAAGTGAAGGGAGACCGGCAACTAATCGGTTAAACCCCGGGAATTGGGGGACAAATCAACAAAGATCCCTGGCAAATTTAACTTTATGAAAATCAAACATCCAAATTATCCCTTTTAAAACCGGATCGTTTGGGCTGTTATTTCCCCTCCAGCTGTCTGAAGGTCCCCCTTTAGATATGAACGCTGGCTGCCCGGGGAGGAAAAAAACACCTCTAAAGGCTGGGAGCCAGGGTCGGGGGCCCTTCGTCCAATTTTTTGGGTACCCAAAATTTTTTGGGTCCGGGAACCCCATTCCCAAAAACATCGGGTTTTAGACGAATAAATCGGCACCAAGATTTAATTTTCAATGTTGGATTGTTCCCTGCATTGCATGCGTTGGTGAGGGGGGTAAAAAAATTGGGCCAAAAGGTTTACCCAAATTTGGCTTCTGCCCCCTTGCCTGCTTTCTGCCGCCCTACGCCCACTTTTGGGACCTACGCTGTCACGGGCCTGATGTTTTTTCCAAAACCCTGACATTTGGGGGAAAGTGGGAAACAGACGCAACAGATGTTCCCCCCAGTTTGATCAATCACCCAAAGGGCTTTTTTTTCCTGCCCTTTTACTCTCTATTTGGGTGGGTGGAAGGGAAAATGCTGGGTTTTGTTTTTTAAAAAGGGGATCCAGGAGGGTTTGGGGACCCAGTAACCCGTTTTTTTCATTTTGAAGGGCCCTTTAAAGCAGGATCAAAGTTGGAGGAAATGGAAACATCCAAGCAAATTTAAGGGGAGGGAGGAGCCTTGATTTTTTTTTAAGCCTCTGGGTTGAGGGGCACTAGCAAATTTACTTCCTCATCTTCCTCCTCCGCCCTCAAATTCCCCCGCCAAACCCTTTCCAAACCAGGGAGGGGGTAACGCGGGGGTCATGAATACCCCCCTCCTCCTCCTTTCCCCCCCCCCCCTCTGTTTTTCCCCCGGCACGCTTTAACACAGCCCTTTACTTGCCTAGATGATGCACCCTGAGACTGATGCGCCACCTGCACTAGCTCTAGGACCCCGAACCACTGGCCTAATGAAGACCCGATGAAATTGTGAAACTGTCAGGGCCCTTGTGGAATTTGACGAGAGAAAGCCGCCGTGTCCGCAACTGTGGCCACTCCTCCTCCCCGATCGTTATCCAGAACTAAGATCACCACAAATGCTCAAGCTGTACAAGGGCATTGTGCCGACTACCATTTGGTGGCTTCTTCAAACGGCAAAGGATGGTGCAGAGCTCTTTCACCAGCCTCCACTCTCGCTCAACACCCGAGGTCCGCACCGCTGCTTGTCAGGCCATGTGTCACTTCGTACTGCGTAATGGCATTGGCGCTCTGCAACCACAATCGCTGGAAGCATGTGGATGGGTGGAATTCCAGCATGTTCCCCCTCAAACAATGAAGTGGTTGACAACGGGGAGGCCGAGCTGAACGCTCACAACGCAGCAGGCGGGAACGAAGCAGGTGTGCGAAGACGCGGAATAGTGCGAACACAGACTACGAGCCTTCCTCAGCAGGCAGTCCAGACCCGGTAGCTCTTAGAAATTTCCTGGACGACAAGGTTCATGACATGTGCCAGGCAAGGGATGTGCTTCCAGCCTACCGATTCTTAAGGGCCGGCCAGCAGATAATTCACGCCCGTTATCGCACACACACCTTGCCTGTACAAGTTCTAGGCACCCAGCCAGCGCACCACGGCTCTCGTGCGGAGAGCTGTCCACAGCTTCCTGACCTGTGTGTGGATGGTTCTCCAAGACAGATAATATCAACACGGGCCTGGTTTTCTCTAGGCACGGAACGCCACCAGAGGAACCTTGTGGAAAGAACCCTGCACGCATCCCTGCGTTTTGAAGAGCGTGCGCCGAGCCTGAGAGCCACCGTCACGAACCCCCCCAAACACATAGCCACCCAGCTCACCCATGAGCTGTCACAGAGATAAAGCGGCCCTTGGCAGTGCTTACTATATCCATGTGTCGGTGGATCAGATGGACTTTTCCAGGCCACAGATCAGACAAGCAACGTCGCTTGAAATTTTAGATGACACGTGCTGCCAGGGCAGGACGGCTTTTTCTGGACAAAGAAATGCCTGCTTGGCATCTGTAAAGGGGGCAGGCCAAGGCCATGACGTGCGGAAACCCATCTGTATCCACCAGACCCGGAAAGGCCAAACATTTCCAAGGCCAGAAGCCTGGCAATGCCGACGATTAGCTTTTTGGCTTTGGGATGGTTTGGGTTAAGTGTTTTTCTTCTGCTCCCAAACCGGGAAACAGAAAGGCTGGCTGCTAGACTGGCCGCTGTAACAGTGTGCAGATCGTCAAACTGGCGAAGAGAAGTGGGTATGATAGTCTCTTTGTGGTGCTGGAGGTACACGGGCGACGTGGAGGCTGAAGGCGGAGCTGAATCCCTGATCATGACTCTGAGAGGACATGGCAGCTGAGGAACGGCTTGTGGTGGCTGAGGAGGAGAGGCGGAAGACAGAGGGTGTGACAGTGGTTGAGGCCGGTGTCGGTCTGGCCTTTTGCCAAGTGTTGCCTCCATTTCAACTCATGCATTTCGCTGCATGTGACTAGACATGTTGGTGGTGGTTAACCACCTAATGTTCTTGCCTCCACTTATGCGTTTACGGCATAGGCGGCATATGACATCGCTGGTGAATCAGAGGCTTGTCAAAGAAGGCCCGGCTTGAGAGGATCCCTGGACCTTTTTGACAGCGATAAGCAGGATCGGGGTTTGCGCTGACCGGTTGCTGCGAATCATATGAAGCGGAACTTCTGCGACAGCCCTCTTCCCCTTTTTGAGGCCGGACCCTTACTGAACTACCCATCGTCTTCCTACCTCGACCACTGATGAATCGCTCTCAAGCAAATTCTGCTTAAAATACCACGAAGGATCCGCAAAGTCATCATCAACATCATCAACTTTCGTCGTCCTGACATTCTGCATCCAGGAGCTGCGGGCTACAAGGCAAGAGGGCCTGCAAGGCTTTGCAACCGCCCGGGATTTTTTGCCGATGACCGGCTTCTTCACCTCTCTGATGGCATCAGTAAGTGGGCGTCAGAGCAGAGAAATCATACCTCTTTGGCCTCTTGATCTTTAACATGCCTTCCTGACCCCAACCGTAAAATTTGTCTTCAAAGAGGTCTTCAGAAAATGGATTATCCACAGTGGTGGGTTACAATACGAGTTGAAACATTTGGGCTGCTTCATGTTTGGATGGATGCTGGTGATGGCTGATGACCGACATTTGTTGCCGTGACTGGGAGGACGAGGAGGTAAAACTGCTGGTAGCAGGTTGCATTGAACCACCTGAAGGACAGATTGGCGACGCTGTTCGTGTACTGAGATTCACAGGGCCCTGACCCAGCGATCGACAGCCTGATGGCCACGCAACTGACGATCCGCTGGCATGCGTTTGTCGCCAGCAACTGTAGGAGCACCATTCTCTCGGTACCTCTACCTCCATGCCTACCCCCCTCTATGTCTCGCTACCACCTGAATTTCCTCCATGTTACAGAAAATTAAAAATTTGAGAAGTATGGAAGAATTTGGAGTCTCTAATTAAAAAAGACGGCCCAAATCACAGACGGCTATCTCAAATCCCTTCAAATCAAAACAAAATTGCTGGAATCAAATAACTGCAAGTAGATCTATCAACAAATCGATGGCCTGCACCAAAGTGAAAAAACACACGTATCTGAATGTATTCGGATATAAAATGTATTTTTGGCACCTATCATTTTCAACCTGTTGGTGACTATAAAATTGCAGTATTCAAATTTAAGTGCAAGCTGCCTCAATGAACAAAGCGTAGTGCGCCAAAGTCCAAAAAACAACGTATCCTGTTATTTATTCTTATATACAAGATATTTTTGGCACCTTTCAATTCACCTTGGTGACTATAAAATTGCCATGTATTCAGAATTTAGTGCAAGCATGCCGTCAGAAACAAAGCAGTAGTGCGCCAAAGTCAAAAATCACGTATCTGTTTGATTCATATAATACAAGATATTTTTTGGCACCTTACAATTCACTTCTGTGGTGACTATAAAATAGCTGTATTCAGATTTAAGTGCAAGCTGCCATCAATGAACAAAGCTGTAGAGCGCCAAAGTCAACAACACGTATCTGTTATGTATTCGTATAATACAAGATATTTTTGGCGACCTTCAATTCACACTGTGGTGACTATAAAATTGCTGGATTTCAATTAAGTGCAAGGAGGATAAATGCAACAAAGGTGGAATGAGGCAAAAATGAAATGAACACCTATCTGAAAAGTATACTGATAATAAAAAGGGGAGTTTTGCACCTAACCAAAGAGACCTGCAAGTTTACTAGAAAAGATGTGTATCCTATAAGATCAGGCTGCCCAAGTACTCCAGGAAATATTTCAAGAAACTGTTTAAATAATAAAGCTATCAGTGCAATGTCTACACTAATCTTGGTGAACTTTATCCAGTATCTTCTTTATAGAGCATGTCTATTTTTATAAGACAAGATATTTTTGGCACTTTCAATTCACGCTGTGGTGACTATAAAATATGCTGGATTCAATTTAAGTTGCAAAGTGGAATATATCAACAAAGGGGAATGGGCAAAATTGAAAATGAACACCTATCTGAAATGTATACTGAAAAAAAAAAGTGGAGTTTTGCACATAACAAAGAGACTGCAGTTACTAGAAAAGATGTGTATCCTATAAGTTCAGGCTGCCCAATATCCAGGAAAATATTCATATAAAACTGTTAATACTAAAGCTATTGCAGTGCAATGTCTACACTAATCTTGGTGAACTTGATCTTTATAGGAGCATGTCTGTGTTCGCCCGCGGGACCCCCCCTTCGCTCCCCCGTGACTTTTACAGCGGCAAGAATATTCCTTTAAAATTCTCTAAATTCTCAACTAACATATAAAATCTTCCAAAACTCTAATCTAACTAAATTGTAAGAACACAGCTAATAGTAGTAGTTTCCTCTGTGAAGAAAATTATAATAATTACCGCTGAGCTTTTTGGACACAGGCAGAGCGCACGTCCCTACTGCTATGAGACGCTGAGAGAACACTGATCATGAACAGGAAGGGCTGTTCTATTCAACGAGGTCATGTGATGTTTTCCAGCCAATCGCAACATACCACCCAGTCAGAGTCCGCACAAACATCTCACTCACCCCCGGCTCTATTCTTTAAATCGATTTGCTGGCCAACCCAAAATTACAGAATCGCCGAAAAGCCCGCGATCTTATAGATGATAGCACAGATTTTAACCTAAATTATCACATGATCTAAAAAATCCGATCACCATAAAAACTGTGCCGATTTCAACTTTGTCGATAATAATCGCTCAACACTACTGACAAGTCAAAGGACAATAAATACCTCCCCAACCTTTTGTACCATAATGTATCTTTTGCCCCAGGCTCTTTTATGATCAAATGTTTACAGACTATTGAGGCTTTCTGCTTGTGGGCACTGATGGCCAAGCCAGATTTCTGTCAATTTCCAAGTATACCAATAACAAACATCATCAATATATTTCAATTTCCTACCACTACTGTTTTCTTTCTCCCTATAAAATCCCAACCCTATCTCAACATTTGTCACTCCACACTGGTTTTAAACATATGAATTTTGAGAAGAAGGTTTGACATAGATCATTTGCATCACAACAGTTGAGAACTATTTTCCATTGCAGTAAGGAAATAATGATTTGTAAGATAGACAAACAATAAATCACCAGCAAGAAAAAGATTATTCTTTCGTCTCTGCCATACACAATGTAAGGTAAATGATCCTCCATAGGGAAGGGGGACATAGAGATCAACTGGAATAAAACAACACTAGTAGTAGTTTGCATTTGTTTAATGATTCTTTAAATTCCTTGGGGTTTTTCTAATTGTTTAATTGTGCAAAAATGACAGTATGTGTAAAGATACAAGATCTTGTTCAATAGAAATCTTAAGTATCATGTTGTGTTGGGTAAAATACGTAGTGCATCATTCCTCAGTTATATTGAATTTCCCATTAGGTTTTTTTTCATTATCTTTTAACGTAGCAAATGTGTGGAAAATAGACCTTTGAAATTGATTGGTACAGTCTATCAGTCAGGAAATAGATTCGATAATCAAGTAATAATTGATGTCTAAGATGAAAATAAGTCTGTCCTGATTATCACCTTAAGGCAACACTTGACAGTTTTTTTCTTTTTTCTTTTTTTTTAAATGCATACCTTGGTAAATATTCAACATAACTTCCCAGGGCACAAAAAATTACAAATTGTATTAAGTCAGTTTTACTACGGCATGTCTGCAAGGCTAAGACAAAGGATGGTATTGGTATATGGTACATGTAAAATGAGCATTTTAACTTCATAAATTGTAGCCCTTAGATAGCAGCCTACTTTACTACTAGGATAAACAACATAACAGCTAATAGCATAATTCATTATTGCAAAGGCAGTAGAATTGCTGAAATCCACATTGGACATTGTATGTGATCCTCTCTATAAACAACAAAAGGTAACACAATTACTTCTGTCACAAGGGTCAAAATGGTTGTGTGCCATCTTGTGCACTCTTATTAGTAATCTGTCACTCTGTGCTCTTTACAGCATTGCTGATCTATTTGGGGTAATTGATATATTTAAGAGGTTTCCCAATTACTTAGGATTTGAGTTGAGCGAGCAGTAAAAAGTTCTAGTTCGATTAGCACCTCGTACTTGAGTGTGTTTGGTTTGAGGTTCTATTCGAACAACAACTAGAACTCAAACCCCATTAAAGTCAATGGGAGAAGATGTTAGGGTTAATTTTTATACTTATTCGGTTGAGGACAAGCTGTAATTACCATCCATAACAGTAAACTGCATACATGGAACAACTCAGTGAAAAACATTTGTCTCTAAGAGTGAAAAATTGAGAGGCTAAAATACTAAATTCCTTTCAAATGCTAACGGAAAAGATAAGGACATCTTGCAAGCAGGGGCATAGCTAAAGGAGGTGCAGCGGTAGCTGCTGCTATGGGGCTCTGCATCCTGAGAGGGCTCAAAAGCCCCTTTGACACACAGGAGATTTGGAGACGGTGTGTTATACAATTACTGAACCCCCAAAACTGCAAAAACAGGACTTTTGGGCACTCAGTATGCTTTAGCAAATCCAAGCACCCTGCATAATACATATCCATGTATATCAGAGTTAGGCATTATGTGAGCGTGCAAATGTCGCCAAATAACAGCTTCTGGGTCTGGGAAAGATGCAGCCAGTAATATCAAACTCCCTAACTATTGATGTCTATGGAGAGGAAAATGCTATCTAACTAAATAAGAGCAGTTTGTACAGAGCAGAGAGTGAGCTGAAAATGGTGCTCACAAGGTAATGCAGTGAAATATATATAACATGGTCATGTGATTTTAGCAGCCAATGAGAGCCCTACACCTCAGTGATGACATTTTTGACACTTCTCTGTGCTCTGCACTGATTGGATGGCCGCCAAAAGTGAGGAAAGGTGATTGGATGGCCGCTAAAAATGCAGAAAGCCGCTGAAAATAAAACTGAAAATGGCGTGTCGAACCAGAACTTTATTCGAACGAACAGTAAAATGTTCAGTTCGAGTTTTAAAAATTTGAGAAGTTCGACTAGAACTTAACTTTTCTAGAACAGTTTGATCAACACTACTTAGGATAAGTTCTTACAAGATTAACATATTAAAAATAGTCACTGTGACCTCTTGATGGTTTACTCATTTTACACGTGACCAAGGAAGCAAATCAATGACATCTCATCCCAGTGCTACCAACAATGGCTGCCATCAGTCATGTGACATGGTGAG